>JAJOOR010005062.1:0-86813 GCA_036250505.1 Solanum acaule | reverse complement strand
AGCTCTCATGGTCTATGTTGGTTATTGCAATATTTCCCTAATGTAAAAGTAAATGAAGGTATGGAAGGTGTGAACTCTTACTAGGGCTTTCTTAAGGGTTTCTACATAGTGTAAGGGAGGGTATGGGACTTCTCTTGCACATTGCACTTGTGGGATCCTAAGAGATAGTTGTGGTAGTGTTCTCTTATGATTATGATGATTATGACTTATGTATGTTGAAGTTGTGTTATGTATGATCATTATGAATATGGTAAGTTATGATGAAATATGATCTTATGAATGTATGCATGAAGTAGGTTGCTTAATGTGATACTTGGCTTTGAATAGGGTTATGGGGTTCTATTATTTGCATTGTACTAGTATTGATTGGGCTGTCTACATGTTGGGATGATAATATGTTGGTTTGGACTATGATGCTTATTTTGTGTGCATACTGGATTTACTTGGTAAAAAACATGTTTTGACTAAATGTCCTTTTATGCATGTTTCAATGGTTTTTATGCATAGTAGCAATACTTAGTACGTGTGTTGTACTAACCCATATTTTCTCCCTTTTTCCCAAACATTTAGGTTCGGGCCGTTGAGGATTCAAGCTTACTTCTCAAGACACTTGGAGTTGCTTCCCCAAGTTGGTGAGTCCTCAAGTCTGAGGACAAGACCCTATGATCTAACTTCTATGTTTAGTTCTTTACTTGTGTTTGAAAGACATTGTTGTACTTTCCTATTTCAAGACTTCTTATTGATGTAAGAGCTAAGTCCCATTTTCGATACTTCTATGTCTAGATGGAACATTGTGACGAAGTTAGATTATATTTTTCATATATGAAGTGAAGTTGAACTTCCAAAGTAAAAGTTTTAAATTTTCTGTGATTTTATTCTATGATAAATGCTATGATGAATGCTAAGGGCTTGTATAAGACCTCTTCGAGGTCGAATGCGCTGGTAAAGACTAGGGGGTGCTCTCGGGTCGTTACACATACATTGCACAAAGTATAGCTTGAATGTTACTTGAGGTGAAGGCTTAATTTGAAGGTAAAGGCTTATATGATGATTATGTTCTAATATGGTTTAAATTACCTGTATATTGGTTGTGGTTAAACATTATGGCTTTTATGTTTATGTACATGAAGGTTTTATCAAAATGACATATATCATGACTATCAAAGAGAATGTCCGTTTTAAGCATGGTATTTGCATGGCTTCCATACTTAGTACATCTAATGTGCTAACCCATATTTCTTCCTTTTTGCCAAAGTTTAGGGTTTGGTGATTGAATGTCTTGTTCATGGAAGATAGGTTTATAAGGAGCATGGAGTTGAATGTTTGGTGAGTCCTCATAGTTTCGAAGACTAACCCAACCCTTTCCTTTATGTCTATTAGATTATGTTTAAAGCTTTTGTGTGGGCTAAGTCCTAATGATATATTCAAAGAGTATTTAGATGGTTTGAGACAAAGTTTGAAAGTCTTCCACTTGCTTTTTAATAAAAGATGTTTTTGATTGTAAAGAAAGGTTTAATTCTTCTCTATTTTCCTATGTTCTTATGTTCAAGAATGGTATAAGGCTTGTATTAGACTCCTTCGGGGTCAAGCATGCCGTGTCGCATCCAGGGTGTACCCCCGGGTTGTGACAAACATGGTATTAGAGCACAAGATTTTGGAATGATCTTAGGATGTCTCAAACCACATCTAGTAGAGTCTTTTTCATAATGTGAAGTGTGCCACATTATGAATAGGAGCCTATTGGGTGTTAAGAAAGTTTCACTTCTTTATTCTTCAAGTTGTGCCATAGAGTTTAACTCTATGATGTCTCTCTCTTGTTCCTTATACGATGGTCTATAGTGTGTGACCACTTGAAAGAAGTATGCTAGAAGCTGTGAGGGAGGAAGGTTGGTTGTGATGCGAACTACGGCTATGTGACTTGGTAGATGTGAGATGAAATATTTTGATGTTGACTTTAGTGTGAATGGGTTGCTTTATGGTTATGTGTGATGTTGGTAGAAGGTTATGATGAGTTTTGAGGTATGTTGAGAGAGTAGACTCCTCTAAGAGGGGTAGAAGTGTAATTCACCTTAGTGTAGAATCACCTTGGGTTATGAGTGTTAAGGTTAGTGATGTTTTGCTCCGACCTTAGAATGGAAAGAAGTGAAGTTTAAAAGAGCTAGTATAAGCTTTCTCCCAAGTGGGGGATAATGTGCCTAGATGGTAAGGTCTTTGAGCGTCCTTGATGTTCATGAGTTAGGCTTGATTGAATTTCTCACCTTATGAGGTGTAGTGAGTTTGAAGAGTTAAGACCCGGTGTGGTGGACTCATATGAGACCTTGAGTGGTGTTGGAAAGGTTGTTTGTGAGCAAGAGTTGCTTAATGAGGACCTTCCTAGTTTAAGAGAACGGGTATGTTGATGGTTTCTTCAAAGTGATGGATGTCTTGATAGGTTCCTATGTTATGTTCATGTTAGCCTTAGTTGGGTTTACTTCTAAGTGGGGGATAGTATGTTGAGTAGTAAGAGTTATAGTTAAGGGTGCTAATTGGGGTAGGCCAAGGGTCTATGAGAAGTCCCGATATCCTTATCCCTTTCTTTATATGCCTAGTCAAGCTTAAGACAAAGAGTTCCTTTTGTCTTGTTTCATATTTTGGAGTCATGTGGGAGTATGTGTTTCCATGGTCTCCTTATGTTATGCATGTTTTTAATGAGTTTATGTTTGATTGAGAAAATGAGTTTTCATGAATTATGTTCCTTATGTTAATGTGCATTTAGTATGAATTGCTTATATGCTTCATGAGGTTAAATGTTGAACATGCGTAAATGTGTTTTTATGAAGAAATTGCATAATGTGCTTAATATTGTTATGATGAGCATAATATGAGTTGTAGTAGGTAATTCGTCCAATGAAATGAGAAATGATGAAGTTATGTTGCATAATGAGTTTGTAGATGTAGTCCCTACGTTCTTGTGTTGCATTGAGCATATTGATGTGGAGCTGATGTTTCCTCCTAGTTTTGTGCACTGTTTATGATGTTGCATGCATGATGGGGTGCTAGTCTTGAGTCGTTAACCCCTTAATGTGTTCAAAGTGTCATTCGAGGACGAATGTTCCTAAGTGGGGGATAATGTAACGACCCGTAAAACGTATAAGTAAAACTAGAGCCTAACATGTGTGTCTTTGAGTTGTCACAAGGTTTGAGGGTGTTTAATTTTGTTTTGAGCTATGCTTGAAGGGTTTAGGGGTTAAATGTCAAGGTACGACTCCCCAAGGACAACCCTAGGGGTCTTTGAGGAGGACCCTAAGCCTAACCCCCAAGACCCCTTGAAACCAAAAGAGTTGCCAAGACTTGGTGACCTACGGAAGGGGACCATGCCCCGTAGGTCCAACCTCGCCCCGTGGATGGCGTCCGTTGTGCATGGCCACCAAAACCACCTTGCAGTCACGAGCCATGCCCATGTAGGATGGTCAGTGACCCCATCCACGGTTTTTGGACGGTGGTCTGTCGATTGGACCTGCAATCTGCTGATGTGGTTCGGCCAAGTGAGGGGTTTTTTGGCAATTAGCTAATTAGTTTAATTAAGTATTTGGACGGTTATTTCGGGTTTATTAAAGTATTTTAAGAGTATTAAAAGTATTAAAGCATATTTTAGACTTCATTATTTCAAAACCCCAAATCAAAACCTCCCCTCCCCTCCAAAAGCTCTCTCTGTAGAAACCTCCATTGGAGGAGAAGACTTCAAGCTCTCAAGGTCAAATCTTCAAGATTTTCAAAGGATTTTCGTGGGGAATGAATAGCAAGGTCTGGTACTCTTGATCCTTGTCTAACTTTTCATTCAAGGAGCCAATTCAAAGGTGCTTTCTATGTATGAAAAATCTAGGGTTTTACTCAATCTCATGGGTTCTTTCATCAAACATTTTCAAATGTTTCTAATGACAAATTATGATTGTATTAGTGTTTAATTTATGATTTATGATTAAAATACTCTATGATCCCAAGAATTCTCTCATTTCCTAAATTGTGCCTTTATGAAGTGGGTTTGTTGATCATGAATGAATGTTGATGGATTATGCCTAGATTGATTTAGATTATTGAATTATTGATGTTTATATTGAATTAAGTGATTGAATCATGTTAATTTCATTATCTATTTTAATATCTTGGATTTATGGATTGATGTTGGTTCTTAGCCTTGAAGGGCAAGTTATGATCAAATTACATATTAAAGTAGAATTGTTCTTGATCTATTGAGCCACTTGAAAGGGGGAGGTATTTACTTACTATGTATATTGTGGTATTGAATTGATGGATATCTTCCTTGTACCTCTATATATGAAGGATCTATGTATGATCATGATGTAAAGTATATGTGTGTGATTTCAATGAATGTATAATGATCATGTTTAGAATGTAAGTGTGTTATGATTGAATGTTATTTCTCAATTAACACCTATGAATGATGAGGCAATATGTGAAAGGTGATTCTCACATACACACACTCATGAATGACTAATGAATGAAGTTTCTATGATAACGCTAATAATGATGGGTTGATTGAAAGGCTATTCTCAATTGTACTCTAATGAATGATAATGACTTGTTGTGAAAGGACTTTCTCACAATAAAGGGATTCTTAGGTGAAAGGCTATTCTCATCTTTGAATCTATGAGCTTTCCAATGAATGAATGTTGGGCTTGAGATGGATGCCCATAGGTGAGTTGAGGCGGGGTATCTAGTAGCAAACTCTTATCCCATAATAATGAATGAAAGTAATGAATGTCAAATACTCCGTAGGGAATAATGCTAAGCAATGAGTGGATATGGATTGAGATGGATACTCATACGTGAAATGAGGCGAGGTATCTAGTAGCAATCTCTTGAGATGGACGCTCATACGTGAGTTGAAGCGGGGCATCTAGTAGCAACTCCTTATCCCATAACTATGTGCCCACATAGGTCTAGCTAGTGGATCCATTTAAGCTATAAAAAAGTTGGTCCTACCTTAGGCAAGTAGGAATCCCTTTATCCGGTGAGGGTGACACCGGGATTCAATGTCAAGCTCACATGGTCTATGCTGGTTAAGGCTTACCCCCACAAAGAATGTTTAGGAATTATGGCTTCTTAAGAATGCACTACTTTGAGTGGGTGGTGGTATGGGACGCCATCTATGCATTGCACAAGTAAGCTTTGAGAGAGGTTGTGTTGTGTTCCTTTATAATGTAAAGTGTACTGAATGCGCTCTTATGATGATGTTAATGCAGAATGTTGATCTAATGTAAAAATGAATGAAGGTGCTCCTAATGTAATGAAGTTAATGAAGAATGTTGACTTATATGATTAATGAGAAGATGCATGCTATATTTGGATGGTATTATGAGTTACTTCCTTGTCATGACTTAATGAACGTGTATGTGCCTTTTCTATGGTGACTTCAAGGAGTACTTAGTGTGAGTAGTAGTATGGGATGCTATTTATAAATTACACAAGTATGACTTAAAGTTGCCCTAGGTGATAGTCTTGATTTGTTGATGTGACCTATGTAATGTTTATGTCTCTTGTGTATGAGTATTGTGTAAGAATGGAAAGGCTGAATGGTAAGTTCACTTTTGGTGACCTTAAGGTGGTACTTTGGTGTGGATGGTGGTATGGAACACTATCCATACATTGCACAAAGTATAGCTTGAGGGTTACTTGAGGTGAAGGCTTAATGTGAATGTGAAGGTTTATATGATGATTATATTCTAATGTGGTTTAAATGACTTGTATGTTGGTTGTGGTTGAATATTATGCCTCTTATGTTTATGTTCATGAAGGTTTTATCAAAATAGCATATATCATGACTATCAAAGAGAATGTCCATTTTAAGCATGTTTTTTGCATGGCTTCTATAGTTAGAACATCTAATGTGCTAACCCATATTTCTTCCTTTTTACCAAAGTGTAGGGTTTGGTGATTGAATGTCTTGTTCATGGAAGATAGGTTTCTAAGGAGCATGGAGTTGAAGATTTGGTGAGTCCTCATAGTTTCGAGGACGAACCCAACCCTTTCCTTTATGTCTTTTAGATTATGTTTAAAGGTTTTGTGCGGGCTAAGTCCCAATGTTGTATTCAAAGAGTATTTAGATGGTTTGAGACAAAGTTAGCAAGTCTTCTGCTTGCTTTTTAATGAAAGATGTTTTCGATTGTAAAGAAAGTTTTAGTTCTTCTCTATTCTCCTATGTTCTTATGTTCAAGAATGCTATGAGGCTTGTAATAATCCCCTTCGGGGTCGAGTACGCCGTGTCGCATCCGGGGTGTACCCCCGGGTCGTGATAGTGAGTGGGTCCACGGGCCATGCTAGTTGAGTCGTAGATAGGACAGAGACTTATGGAAAAATATGGGAGGTCCATCCTCGACCCACGACCCCCACCTACGGGGCGTCGGTCCATCCACGAATCGTGGGTGCCTTTTCATAGGTCAAGCTATTTTTTGACAGCTTTTTGGGTTGCCTCAAGGTCCTCCTTGACATTTACACCCAAAAACATTTATTTTTAGTATCGGGGTTTATTTTTTGGCTCTAATCATTACGTTAAACCCTAAATAGGCTACTAGTTTTACCGGGTGTTACAATAGCATGAACTCCACCAAAGTTGACAGTGTTTGATGATAAAGTATCATGGTAAATTGGCAAAGAAGGAAGAAATTTGTGATCCCCCAAAAGTAAAAAGGCGATCACAGTTCTATCATTGAAAGAGAGCAAATAGGCTAAAATAAGGGCAAAACTACGTGAAAAAGGCGGTAATTGGTAATTCATCCAATATGAAAGGCTGACTCAATCGAGATCACCCACTAAGGTTGAAACACCTAAAGCCCGAATCAAGGAAAGGGTGAGCTAAAGAATAGAATGGTGATTCACCTATCGTGTTCAACAAGCTGACTAATGTCATCAGATAGGTCATGCATGGAATTTCAGATTTATTTTTGGGGAAATTATAAATATCCAAAGGAGAGAGGAAATGTATCATCATTCTAATCTTGTTATTGCACTTTTTTGTGATTCTACTTTTGGAGACTAAGAAATAGACTCTTTTTACTTTTATCTTAGTTTTTGGGTTTGAACACTGTTGTAATTTACATTCGAGGGTTGAATTCAAATTGGGTGTTGAAGATTATTGCTTATCATCAACATATTAATGGATTGAAACAATGTTGGCTTAATTTCTTTATCTTTTATGATGCTTGGCTAAAACCCCAAATTTAGGGGGTGTGATTTTGGAGTTGGGTGTTGATTTAATTTTGTGGGTCCTGTGTCTTGCTCTGTTTTACTGTTGTTCATCCATGGATTTGAGTTATTTAGCATGGGGTTAATTTATGGGTTAAGGTGGCCAACTTAATCCTAGTTTAGATCTTCAATTGATGCTTAAAAGAGATTTATTGAAGTGGGTAAATAGCTTGATGCCTGCAATTTAAGTTAGATTTCTGTAGTTTTCTCGAAAGAAAAATTGTGGTTCAATTCTATTTGTCAAATCTGCTCAAAACAGAAATTTTAGTAAGGTATTGGTTTGATTTGTGATTTATATAGATGAGACCGAAAGGAGATTCTATGATATGATGCTTTGAGATCGAAAGAAGATTAGTGTCATTGAAGATTACCCAGCCTATCCTTGTTTGTCTAGCATCATTTAGCAAACACTTGCCACCCTATTTGACATCAATAACCCATTTGTTCTAATGAATTGATACTAAAATGAATTTGTTTGCAATCTTAATTCCAAATTGAATTCCTTGCATTATATCACCCATTGTGGGATTCGACCCTGACTCTATTATTGGGTATTTTTATTGCTAATGACCGCTTACCCTTCCAATTGTTTTAGAGTAATTTGAGCATTCTTAGTGAGCTCACCAACTTCAAACCAACCTATAGGAGACCTACACCTCCTGCCACAAATTTCCTCAAAATGAGCCATTTAGATACTAGAGTGGTAGTCATTATTATAAGCAAACTTGATCAAAGACAAATGATCATCCTAATTACCCTTGAAGTCAATTACACAATCCCTCAACATATCTTCCAAAGTCTGAATAGTACACTCGGCTTGTCAATTGGTCTGTGGATTAAAAGTCGTGCTAAGCTATAGCTGGGTACTAAGACCTTTTTGAAGCGACCTCCAAAAATGAGAGGTAAAGTGAGTACCATGATTAGATATAATTGATAAAGTTACTCCACGCACCTTACCATTTCTTGAATATAAAGCATGGCATACTCTTAGGCTGAAAATGAAGTCTTTACAGGAAGAAAATGAGCCGACTTCATCATTTGGTTCACAATAACCCAAATTGAGTCAAACTAACGACGAGTACGAGGGAAGCCTGTAACGAGGTTCATATTCAAATCTTCCCACTTCCAAGTAGGAATGCTAATGCCTTGAGCCAAACCACCCAGTTTGTGATGCTCAACTTTTACTTGTTAACAATTTGGGCATTTAGCTACGAATTGTGTGATATCCTTTCTCATCCCATTCCACCAATAGAACTTCCACAAGTCACGTGTCATTCCCCGAGGCTTCCCCTTAGGCACGACACAATACTATGTGTCACAAGTGACCCAAAGCTAACCCATGGCCTAACATATCTATACAAGTTCAGTTAAATCATGCACTATGTGGAAGCTAAAAACATTTAATATCTAAAATAGGGAGAAGCTCAACAAGTCTAAATATATCAAATATATGAAGATTATAGTGATGATTGAAATAACACTTCACAATTCGAGTTGAATCTACTCTGTCTAAACGCCTCTTACTGAATTAAGTTGCTAGGACATGCCCCCAGCTAACTCTAACAAGACTAAAACTGAAAAGTAAAGACTGAAAAGTAAAACATGTATATTGTCCTCGAACTGTGATGACTTACAAATGAAGCTGATGAATACAAACTAGAATTCGAGTTAAGCGTGATTTGGATGTTAAGGGCCTGAACCTACATCATACAACGATGTAGCGCAAAAGTATGCATCAGTATTTTGAATGTACTGAGCATGCATGATATATGCTAAGCTGAACAATATAAATACTAAACAAGTAAATAAATATACTAAACATGACTGAAAACTGAGCTGGATTCAATGACCAAGTACTAACCATGAAGACAACATGTTGAACTGAATATTTAAGTAAATGCTAAATAGATGGTCAATGCAACATGAATATGACTGTGGGAGATACTATTATCCGACATTAACCACATGAGCTAAACATGGAGTCCAATGTATACGCTCCATCCAGAGGAACCAATTTACCTTGTTGAGGTATAAAGGCATGAATGTGGTATGATCATTAAAACCGATGCCTAACAGAGGTGTAACACCTTGGATTCAAAAAGGGTAGACTTGCAGCTTTTTGTAGGATCTAGTGCCAATTCCAATGGAGCAATCTATGGCTCGTGGACCGACACATGGACCATAGGTCTGCATCATGGTCGGCTAGCCCAAGATCCTAAAATTGTGAGGTTTCAGTACTTTTTCGATGATTCAAAAGGATGGTTCGTCTTTTAATGTACAAGCTGTAGGTAGGGTTTGTAGGTACTGCCAGACTTAGAAGGATTTTGAGGTAAAAAGTTGGGACCTAAGACAATGGTTCACATTTCGTTGATGAACCCACGATCCATAGGTGGGCCCATGGTTGGGGCCCAAAGACATAGTCTTTGACCCTAGATGACGCCCAACCAGAATGGTTCTTGGTCTGACCAACGGACTGTCGGTTTTGGCCGTGGATGGGTGTCGACAGTTATTTTCTTAGGGGCGTTTGGGTCTTTTCCTAATTATTCTAGACTAATACTATGTCGTTTTACCATTCACTTAATGTCATATATAAGTACTTTTACCCCTAAATTTCCCTAAATGAAATCATTGTCTCAAATCCTCAAAAGAAGAACATGTCTTCCTCTCCAAATATTTTTCTCTCTAGAAGTTGAAGAAGAAGAAAGCTAGGGTTTCATGATCAAGCCTCTTAATACTCCAGTGAAGATAAGCTTTTGGCCTTAAGTATGATAGTCTTCATCCATGGAGCCCTTTCCTCCATAAAGTTCCTAATTTCTCCAATTTACGAAGTTAGAAATCTCCAGTTGACTTAGGGTTTTCTTATATGTCACAGGTTCCTTTAAATATTGATTTATTCGATTGATTTATGATCTATCATGCATGAATTGAGAGGATTCCATATTTTTAAGAGGAACCCCTGTGAACCTATGCCTAACCCATATTTTCAAGATTATAATAATTGAAGGTGGGCTTTGAAGTTCGGAAGGAGAATTATGGAACTATGCATGTTCTTATGAAATTGATGTAAATGTTTTAAGGTTCCTTTGAGAGTGAAGTATCAATGTTTCCATTGAGATGTTGTGAAAGGATTTCTCATATGCACATCAAATCATGATTGTTAAAGGTTTTCTCACATAAAGGATTCTAAGGTTGAAAGGTCTTCTCACCTAAAATGAATCAAAGTTAAGGATCTACTATAATGAAACCTAGCTTGGATTGGCTACTTAATGGTACCTTTCCATGGATGACTTATGACTTAGCTTGGATTGACAATTTGACATGCCCTTCCATAGTTGATAAAGATAAGTTAAGAAAAAGACTATTCTACAGGATTCACTCTTAGCACCGAGAGAATATTGAGATGGAAGCTCTCATGTTAGTAGAGGCCGAGTTTCTAGTAGCAATCTCCTTATACATACCTATGTTCTCACATAGGATGATCGTCTTAGATAGATATTATCTAGTATATCCACATAAGCTAGAAGTTCATGGTTTTACCTTGGCAAGTAGGTCACCCCTTTTCAGTGTGGGGTAGACACTGGATTCCCCATTGATAGATCACAAGGTCTTATATGTCAATTAAAGGTAAATATCCCACAATAAAGGACTTAGGTTACTTCTAGAAGTATCTCACATGTTACTTAAGATGATGTCCATTTGCATTTACCATGTTTTATGACTTATATCTTCTAGCTCTTTTACATTCATGTTTTAGCTTGGTCATGAAACTTTATGAAAATGTCCCTTTTTACATGTTTTCAATGTTTTATGCATGAATTTCATACTTAGTGCATTTTGTACTAACCCTTACTCTTGCCTACATTTTCCCAAATGTAGGGTCCGACTTTACGGATTCACACTTCCATGGCTAGAGATATTAAAGTAGAAGACTGAAGAGTGTTGAGTCATTATCATTCGAGGATTGAGGTTGGTTTCCCTTTTTTTCTTTACTTTCAGTTTTGAACTTGATGTACGGGCTAAGTCTGGATCACTTCTTATGTACTCTATGGCTTTGAGACATTATTAGATTTTCGCTTCACTTTATAAACTCTTATATGTTGAAATTGTCCTTTAAATCTCTTATACTGTATTGTCTTGTATGATGTATGTTAAGTGGCTTGTGTGGGGCCTTTAGCGGTCCTATACGCCATGTTACACCTAAAGTCTATCTTGGGTCGTGACAAACTTGGTATTCAGAGCACAAGGTTTAGAAAGGTCCTAGGAAGTCTCAAAAGCCATGTCGAGTAGAGTATTTTTCACGAGTGTAAAGCGCGCCACGCTTATGAATGAGAGGCTACAAGATGTTTAGGAAACTCCACTTCTTTCATTCCTCTAAAGTCGTGCAATATAGTTTAACTCTATAATGTCTCTCTCCTAATCACTAGCCGGTGCTCTATAGGATATGTCTACTCAAAGAGCATATGCTAGAAGGAATGAGGGAGATTATGTGGAACATGAAGCTCCTCCAGTTTGGTCGATCCTTTGTCGAGCAAGTGACCAATGTGGAGTTTAGGGCGGATTTTCAAGTGTTGGCTCAAGCCATGACGACCCAAACCAATAGGAAGGTTTTGGTTCCTGTGAACCCAAATGTGGGTATGGCGGCATCTAGAGTGAGGGATTTCACTAGAATGAATCCTCAAGAGTTTCGTGGTTTTAAGGTTGAGGAAGACCTTCAATAGTTCATCGATGAGGTTTACAAGATGCTAATGATCATGGGGTGAAGCCGGTGAAAAGGGCGGAATCGGTAGCTTACTAATTTAAGGGTGTTGCTCAAATATGGTTCAACTAATGGAAAGAAAAAAGAGTGGAAGATATGGGTCCTCTTGATTAGGAAAAGTTTAAAGTTTCTTTCCTTGACAGGTTCTTTCCCCTTGAGATGAGGGAGGAAAATGTGCTTGAGTTTATCAAACTTAGTCAAGGAAGCATGAGTGTGAAGTAATATGCTTTGAAGTTCACACAATTGTCTCGATATTCGCCTACTATGGTTTTTGATCCTAGGGAAAGGATGAGTAAGTTTGTCTCGGGGATGTCTGATATGGTGGTTATGGAATACCGTACCACTTTGCTTATCAATGATATGGACATTTCTTGTCTTATGGTTCATTCTCCCCAAATTGAAGAGGACAAACTTAAGGAAAGGTCAAGGGAGGCAAAGAGGGCCAAAGCCGGTGATGGTAACTTCCTCACATTCGAGGCTCGATGGACATGGTCGTTCTAGGTTCCGACAAGTGTTTTCCGGTCAAGGCTCATCCAATGCTCCACCTAAGTTCAACAAGGATAGGGCGTCTAACCCTAAGCCTCAAGGAGGGAATGGTAATGGATCTTAATTGCCTATTTGTACTAGATGTGGAAGGAATCATGAGGGTAAGTGCTTAGCCAACACGAATGGTTGTTTCGGTTTTGGAAAAAGTCATCATAAAATGAGGGATTGCCCAATACTTGAAGCTAAAGGGAGAAAAGGTAAACAAGCTCTTCCTAGTAGTTCTGGCTCAAGTGCTCCAAAGAAAAATAAATTCTATGCACTTCAGACTCATGGTGAACAAGAGGGTTCTCCTGATTGGTTATTGGTATGTTGAGAGTCTTCCAACTTGATGTTTATTCTTTACTTGACCCCGGTGCTACATTTATTTTTGTGATGCCTTATGTGACTATGAGGTTCGATATTCTTCCAGATGTGTTGTTAGATCCTTTTTCTGTCTCTACCCCTGTTTGTGATTCTATTGTGGCTAAGAAGGTCTACAGAAAGTGTCCCGTCTCCTTGTTCCATAGAGTCACTCATGTTGATCTTGTAGATCTTGATATGTTAGAGTTTGATGTTATCCTTGTTATGGATTGACTGCATTCATGTCATGCTTCTATTGATTGTAGAACCTGTGTAGTCAGGTTTCAGTTTCCAAATGAACCTATTCTAGAGTGGAAAAGGGGAAATTCGATGCCTAAGAGTCAGTTTGTCTCTTGTCTTAAAGCTAGAAAGATGATTTCTAAGGTTTGCATATATCATCTAGTTAGGGTGAGGGATACAGATTTTGAGACCCATACTCTTGAGTCGATCCCCGTTATTAATGAGTTTTCAGATGTTTTTCGAGAAGATTTGCCCGGTATTCCTCTCGAAAGGAAAATAGACTTCGATATTGATCTTATCCCAATCTCTATTCCTCCTTACACAATGTCTTCGACAGAACTGAAGGAATTAAAGGAGCAATTGAAAAGTTGCTGGATAACGGTTTCATTCGAATGAGTATCTCTCCATCAGGTGCTATAGTTTTGGTTTTTAGGAAGAAAGATGGTTCGCTTCGTATGTTTATCGACTACCGGCAATTGAACAAGGTTACCGTTAAGAATAAGTACCCTCTCCAAAGGATAGATGATTTGTGATCAACTTCAAAGAGCAAGTTACTTCTCTAAGATTGACCTTTGGTCGGGTCATCGCCAATTGATAGTGAAGGAAGATGACATTCCGAAGACTATCTTTCGAACTCGGTATGTTCATTATGAGTTTTTGGTAATGTCATTTGGTTTGACTAATGCTCCGACGTCATTTATGGATTTGATGAATAGGGTGTTTAGACAATACCTTGACATGTTTGGGATTGTGTTCATTGATGAAATATTGATCTACTCAAGGAGTGAAGGAGTGCATAGCAGTCATTTAAGGATTGTGTTGCAAGTCCTCAAGGACCTACAACTCTTTGCAAAGTTCAGTAAATGTGAGTTTTGGTTAAGTTATGTGGCTTTTCTTGGTCATATTGTGTCTGGTAAGGGTAATGATGTAGATCCTAATAAGACGGATACGGCTAAGAGTTGGCCTAGACCTCTCTCCCCTTCAGATATTAGAAGTTTCTTGGGTTTAGCCGGGTACTATAAAAGGTTTGTTGAAGGATTTTTGTTGACGCCTTCTCCTTTGACAATATTGACCCAAAAAAAGTGAAATTCTTATGGTCAGAAGCTTGTGAAAAGAGTTTTCAAGAATTGAAAGGTAGACTTACTTCCACTCCGGTGTTGACTTTACCGGAAGGGACTGATAGTTTTGTTGTTTATTATGATTCCTTGAGAATTGGGTTAGGATGTATCCTTATGCAAAATGGGAAAGTCATTGCCTATGCTTCAAGGAAACTTAAGATTCATGAGAAGAATCATCTTATTCATGACCTTGAACTAGCGCCAGTTGTGTTTGCTCTTATGATTTTGAGGCATTACTTGCATGGTGTTCATGTATATATTTTTACCGACCACAAGAGTTTGTAATATGTATTTAATCAGAAAGATTTGAAGCTTCGCCAAAGTAGGTGGCTTGAATTATTGAAAGATTATGACATGAGTGTTCTCTATCACCCTGATAGAGAGAATGTGGTGGCAGTTGCTCTTAGTTGGTTATTAATGGGAATTGTTACTCATATTGAGGATGGTTAAAAGGAATTAGTTCGAGACGTTCATAGATTGGCCCAATTGGGTGTTCGGTTAGTTGACTCTAATAATGGTGGTGTTATGGTTCACAATTGTTTTGAATTGTCCTTTCTCCCAAGGGGGAGATGGTGTGATTCGTTATCAAGGTCGTTTGTGTGTTCCTGATGTAGATGACTTGAGAGAGCATATCTTGTCAAAAGCCCTTAGTTCTCGATATTTTATTAACTCAAGAGCCACCAAGATGGACCGTGACTTTTGGGAGATCTATTGGTGGAATGGGATGAAGAAGGATATTGCGGAATTTGTGGCTAAATATCTTAATTGTCAACGGGTAAAAGTTGAGCACCAGAAGCTAAGAGGTTTATCTCAAGATATTAGTATTCCTACTTGGAAATGGGAGGATTTGAACATGGACTTCATTGTTGGTTTGCCTCGCACCCGGCGGCAACATGATTCGATTTGGGTTATTGATTGAATGATGAAATCGGGTCATTTCATTCTCGTCAAAGTTTTTATTTTTGGTGAAGGATTATGCCAAGTTGTATTTGAGGGAGATGGTGAGGTTGCACGCAGTTCCCTTATCCATTATCTCAAATCGTGGTGCCCAATTCACTTCTCAATTTTGGAAATCTTTCCAAAAGGGTCTTGGTACTCGTGTTAAACTTAGTATGACCTCTCACCCACAAAATGATGGGCAAGCGGAGCGTACTATACAAACATTGGAAGTATGTTGAGAGCATATGTGATTGTTTTCAATGGTAATTGGGATGATCACTTGACTTTGATCGAGATTTCTTACAACAAAAGCTATCACTCAAGTATTGGTAAGGCTCTATTTGAGGCCCTATATGGTAGGAGGTGTAGATCCTTTATAGGTTGGTTTGAGGTGGGTGAAGTTGCCTTGATAGGTCCCGAATCGGTACATGAGGCAATGGAGAAAGTTTTGCTTATTAGAGAAGAGTTGAGAACGGCTCAAAGTCAAAAAAAGTCTTATGCCGATGTTAGAAGAAGATATCTTGAGTTTGAGGTAAACAATTGGGTCCACTTGAAAATTTCACCCATGAAGGATGTAATGTGATTTGGGAACAAAGGGAAGCTTAATCTCTGTTATGTGTGCCCATATCAGATTTTGAGGCAAATCGCTAAGGTTTCTTACGAGCTTGATATGCCTAATGAGTTGGCATCAGTGCATCAAGTTTTCCATGTCTCCTTGTTGAAGAAATGTGTGAGAGATCCGACATCTATAGTCCCCTTAGAAGGTTTTGGAGTTAAGGAGAATCTTTCTTATGAGGAAGTTTCGGTTGAGATTTTAGACCAGCAAGTCAAGAAGTTGAGAAATAAAGAAGTTGCTTCCATGAAGGTTCTTTGGAGGAATCAATTAGTTTAGGGTGCTACTTGGGAGGTCGAGGCCGATATGATGTCCTGTTATCCTCACCTATTTCCTCCTATCCCTTCTCTAGCTTGAGGTATTTTAATTCCTCATGGTCTAGTCTCTTGGTATCATGTGTCGGCTCCCATGATTTTTATCATTATGCTTGATTCATGAAAAACTTAATTTTTTAGAAAAAGAGTTTACTGGATTGAATTTGCATGTTTATGTGCATTTGAGTATGAATTGCATATAGACTTCATGATATGATACTTTGGACATGCTTTAGCTTGTATATGATGTTTCCTTCTCGGATATGTACATTTATGTAATTGCATTTATGTTGGGCTGTTAGATTAAGTTCCTACCCTTCATATGATGTCTTGAATATCATTTGAGGACAAATGTTCCCAAGGGGGAGTTAATGTAACACCTAAGATTCAAAAAGGGTAGAATTGTAGCTTTTTGTAGGATGTGGTACCAGTTCCAATAGAGCCACCTACGGCCGTAGACTGACACATGGACCACAGGTCAGCTCCGTGGTCGTCCAGCCCAAGATCCCACAAATGACAAGTTTCAATACTTTTTCGACGATTAACCAGGACGGTTCGTCGTTCAATGTACGAGTTGTAGGTAGGGTTCGTAGGTGAGTCCCAGACTTAGAAATATTTATAGGTAAAAAGTTGGGACCTACGACTGTGGTCCACGGTCCATCGATAGACCCATGAGCCATAGGTGGGCCCATGGTTGGGGGAGCTATAGACATAGTCTCCAACACCAAATGACGCCCAACCAGAATGGTCCGTGGTATGACCAATAGACTGGCCATGGTTGGGTGTCGGCAGTTATTTTCTTAGGGGCTTTTGGGGTACTTTTCTAATTATTCTAGACTAATAATATGTCGTTGTACCCTTCACCTAAGGTCTCATGTAAGTATTTTAACCCCTAAATTTCCACAATGGAAGTCATTCTCTCAAATCCTCAAAAGAAGAACAAGTCTTCCTCTCCAAATATTTCTCTCTCTAGAAGATGAAGAAGAAGAAAGCTAGGGTTTCAAGATCAAGCCTCCTAATCCTCCATTGAAGATAACATTTTGGCCTTAAGGTATGATAGTCTTCATCCATGGAGTTCCTAAATTCTCAAATTTGCAAAGTTAGAAATCTCCAATTGAGTTAGGGTTTTCTTCTATGTCATGTGTTCCTTTAAATATTGATTTATTCGATTGTGGGTTTTGAACTATGAAAGGAGAATTATGGAATTATGCACATTCTTATGAAATTGATGTAAATGTTTTAAGGATGCTTTGAGCTTGAAGTATCAATGTTGTCATTGTTGTGTTGTGAAAAGTTTTTCTCATATGCACATCAAAATATGATTGTGAAAGGTTTTCTCACATATGGGATTCTATGGTTGAAAGGTCTTCTCACCTAAAATGAATCAAAGTTAAGGAGCTATTCTAATGAAACCTAGCTTGGACTGGCTACTTAATGGTACCTTTCCATGGATGACTTATGACTTAGCTTGGATTGGCAATATGACGTGCCCTTCCATGGATGATAAAGATTAGTTAAGAAAAAGACTATTATGTGGGATCTACTCTTAGAATCGAGAGGATATTGAGATGAAAGCTCTCCCGTTAGTAGAGGCTGGGTTTCTAGTAGCAATCTCCTTATTCCATACCTATGTGACCCCATAGGATAATTGTCTTAGATAGACATTAGCTAGTGGATCCACATAAGCAAGAAGTTCATGGTCTTACCTTGGCTAGTAGGATACCCATTTTCGATGTGGGGTAGACACCAGATTCCGTGTTGATAGCTCACATGGTCTTATATGTCAGTTAAAGGTAAATCTCCCACAATAATGAACTAAGGATACTTCTAGAAGTATCTCACATGTGACTTAAGATGATGGCCATTTGCATTGACCAAGTTTTATGACTTATGTCTTCTAGCTCTTTTACATTCATGTTTTATCTTGGTCATGACACTTTATAAAAATGTCCGTCTTTGCATGTTTTCAATGTTTTATGCATGACTTTCATACTTGGTGCATTTTTGTACTGCCACATACTTTGGCCTATATTTTCCCAAATGTAGGGTCCGACCTTACTAATTCGCACTTCCGTGGCTATTGATCTTATAGTAGAAGACTGAAGAGTGGTGAGTCCTCATCATCGGAGGACTGAGCTTGGTTTCCCTTTTTCTCTTTACTTTCAATTTTGAACTTGTTGTACAGGCTACATTGATGTTTGCGTAATTAATGACACAACTTCCAATGCAAGTGTCTACGATCGTGCAATAGTATAATAACCCAACCAAGGTTTAGGGTCGAGACCCAATGGAGTGGTTTTGAGAATTAATAGAAAAATAAAATTAGTTCTAACTAGTCGTAGCTAAAGACATTAACAATTAAAAACATTGTAAATTAAAGGGGGACACAAGAGTTCCAATTAACAATGGGGGTTTTGTCACTAGTAAGTAAAAATAGAAAAATTAACATAGAAATCTAAGTAATGAGAAGGGATTTCTAGGATGTGATAGGAATACAGGATAGACTAAATCATTGGGTACATGCTTTTGATAGTAAATTCATTGAGTATTTGTGACTAGGCTAGACTTTAAAGGGGATAAGCTCTCTCTCAAGCAACTTACCCCGTTTCAAGTGGGTTCCTCTCGAACACCCACTTGCCGCATAAAGAACAACCTCCGCCTTAATCTACTCACTCTCTCGAGCTGAGTGTGTGGACATGGGACAAGGGTTCACTCTCTCGAGCTGAACCTCATGTCGATCCACTCACACTGGCCATCAATTTAGTGGTCTTAGTTTTACGACCTCTCTCTCTCGCAAGCCGAAAACACATATATGAGATTATATTTGGAACTACAACCTCATTAAGTTCATCCACAACCACTAAACGAAATCACATTTAAACTACGAATAGACTATCAGCAAGCAAGACCCAACAACTAATCTAACCCATATTCACAAAATCACACCCCAATAATTGGGGTTTTTAGCCACACATCAAGAGATAGAAATTTATACCTAAATGAGCTTGCAGTTAAATGGGTATGAAGTTTTAAGTCTTCTTACAGGCCAAGAATGAAAAATCTAAGAGACCCAAGTCCAAATCCTTGGAAATGAAACCCTCTTCTTCTTCAAGTTTTCAAAACCCTTTCAAACTCAGAGCAAAAATAAAAAGTACTTAAAAATTATATTAATTGTTCCGCACTAAAAATCTGAGACTAAACTACAACTCTCAGCGAGTATTTATATTTTTCAAAACTCTGTGTTGCAGCGGATCATTCAGCGGCAATAGTCGGAATAGCCGATCAACTGGGTGATTCGCCCTTTGGTGTAGTTCATCGCCGTCTTGCACCATCCTTCAGCATCGTCGTGCTCTGAGTCATTAGGCGACATGGTACCGCCTGGTGGAACTTTTCGGCGATGTGCCGACTGCTTCCTTTTTCTGCCAACTTGATCCTTTCCTTCAGGGCTCAGCACACTGGAAGAAAAGGCGAAGAAAAAGCCTTCGGCGACTCGCCAAGTGGACTCGGCAATCCTCAGGCCTTCATTTCTTCGTTCTTTTCTGCCTTTTCGTTCCTTTTTACGACGTAGTGTCCATGCTTTCCTTCAAACTTCAAATACCTAAAACTTTTGTGTAATCATCAGATATTGAGATAAAATAAGCATTTGAGGACACAATTTCTATTAAAATATAGCCCTAAATGAGTCCAAACTGTGGACTCATCAACGCCCCCAACTTAAACTTTTGCTTGTCCTCAAGCAAAGTCAAGTTTAGTCATTCAAAAAGGGTGTCTCGAACAGTGCTACACAAGACTCAATCATGAATGCACACAACAAGACTCAATTTACTGATGCACAGATCAAATGTGCACTCAAAGATTCAAGTTGTGACTCACCAATATCAAAGAACATCATGCTCACAATACTTGCTTCAAATGCAAGTTCAAGCTCAACCAAAGTGTTCAAATTCCCTCACAGAAAAAATGATTCCATAATCATACAATGGTTCACATGTTAAAGCTTCGAAATCAGATGCAACGCTCACTCTCACAAGGAAGAACACAATGCATGCTTTCACCCATAGGTTTGCCTTTATTTTTCAATCAACATTTGTTTTAGCTCACTCAAGATCAAAAAGTTCTTTTCAAGGCTTGTAATGGGGCTGAGTGCAAAGGTATGGTCATTTAGGCTCAATGACTTTCATCCTCATGAAATGTGGTGCTCACAACACTTCCTTTCTTTTTCCTTCATCATTCTCTTTATTGCTCATAAGTCATCCTATTATTCACTTTCCATGGATTGTTTGGGAACCCCATTTCTTTTGTACTTTATTCCACAACTTTCTTTTTCATTCTTTTATTTTTATTTTTATTTTACTTTTTATATGGAGGGGTTCCTTTTTTCTTCAAAACCATGGGTAAATGGGACTTTCTTGCATTTCTTGATTTACCCTTATCTTTTCACCACACCCCTAACTTAGGCTTTTGGCCTAAGTTGGCTATTCAATTGACCACAATTCAAGAGGATTATAGGTAGTGGATAAATAAAGTTTCTGGTTTCATCAAGTTTCTTCCAAAATTCTAGGAACTATTATGGATGGTTCAAAGTAAGCTCATCACACTAAGCATTGACTACAGTCAAACAATACTCCACACTTTCGCTAGTGTGCAATGATCATCACAAGAGACTCAATTCGATACTAGGCTAGTGAAAACGAGATGCAAAGAGTTCATATATTGTCTATGCAACTTCATTTGGCCTCATCGTAGCCGTACATTCATGTTCGTTCAATTTTAACCACTATTCAAGTCATCGATATTGATCGGAATCGAGACTTAAATTTTGCTAAAGAACAGCCACATTCAACACACAAGAGGTGGCAAAAATTTTCAGATGGGTCAAAATCATAATCATTGCAATTGAAAACAAAAGGAGCCATAAGCTCAAACATCCACAGAAAGTAGTGTAAACACAATTTAAGCACAAAACCCAAATATAAACGAAACACGAACGTCAATAGCACACAAAGGTGGGCCTCACCCCACCACAATTAAAAGTAATTTGTCCTCAAATGCAAATAAAAGTACCCAAAAATAAAAATAAGTAAGACAAATAGGGAGGTAAAGAAGTGATCCTGGCTATGCGGTTTCACCATCTGTCAGGGCGCATTGCTCTTCCTACGAATTTGGGTGTAGTTATATCTATTGCTTCGGGTTGTAGGCCTTCCAAAAATTTTGGCATAAAAAAAAAGAAGGCGAGGTGGGGATGTTAAGCGAGCCATTAAGTGGTTCAGCGAGCTCTACACAGCATCGCTAAGCAACCCAATGCGGCTATTTTTAACCAACTTCCTCGAATGCTTCACAGCCACCATGCTTCAACTTTACTCAAACGCTGTCCAATTCCTATGCACCCGGCGATATCAGTCGTGATCGCTGAGTCATTCGGCGTGTCGCCGAACAGTTACTTGTTTTGTCGAGTTTTACAGAACTTTCCAGTAAGCTTGGGAGTTCAAACGACGGTCTCCATTGAGATTGCAAACAGACTCGGCGATTCGCCAATAATTTCACAAGCTCAGCGAGTTTTACAGGCTCCAATTTTGGAGATGTTTGGAGTCAAACGGCGGATAAGGTCGGGTTCACCGACCTCTTCGGCAACTCACCAGTTGGATTTGTTGCTTGTCGCCCTGCATTTTTCGAGCACTTCTCACACTTCAACCTATATCAATAACACACCATTATTTTACCAACACGCAGATATAAAAATAATAAGGTGTTTTGGGTTGCCTCCCAAACAATGCCTTAGTTAACGTCGCGACACGACACAAGTCAACAACTATTCTTCATCCTCAGAGTCAGCCATGGTGTAGTTAGGCGAGTCCTCGGTGAACGGTGGATAGCGACCTATCATCAAGTGGGTGATTTGAGCATCCTGCAGTTGAATAGTCATGGAGTTTGAGGTAGACGTTTCATTTAGCATTTCGATGTTGTCGTTCATCTCGTTCAAATTCTTGTCTTGTTCTTCAAGTTGTTGTTGAATAAGTGAAAGGGCTTCATCATTCCTCACACCCCCATGTTTCTTCCCGTGTTTACATTTGCGAAGGAGGAAGTTCTTTTCCTTTTCCATGGCTTGTACTTCCAACTCCATGACTCGTTTGGATAGAACATCCATTTGAGTAACTAGTGCATCCCACTCTTGCTTCCTTTTGGCTTCCTTGTTGGTTTCTACCATACCATCAAGGACTTTTGCGACGACTTCATAGAGCTGGTGTAGCATACCCCCTGCACAAAGTTGATCGGCTATACTTCTATTTTTGGGTCCAAGATCCCTATAGAAAAAATCCAGTAGCGCCTTGTCGGTCATCCCATGAGATGGACACGGTTGTAGCATTGTTCAGAACATCAGCCACATTTCCTGAATAGTCTCATCCCCTATTTGTTTGAATGTCAGGAGGTTGTCCCTGAGGTTTAGTAGTTTCAGGAGGGGGTGATTCGTGTGGTACCCATAATGATCATCCATTCTTATTTCCCTGCTTTGATATTCTAAACAAGCAAAACAAAACTACAATTTAGATTAGTATAGCTAAAACTAAGAAGAATAATTCTTTTTACTTAACTAAGAATTCCCAAATAACACCACTCCCCAATAGTGGTGCCATTTTGCTGTTTGCGTAATCAATGACATAACTTCTGATGAAATTGTCTACGATCGTGCAATAGTATAATAACCCAACCAAGGGTTGGGATCGAGTCCTAAGGGAGTGGTTTTCAGAATTAATAGAAAAATAAAATTAGTTCTAACTAGTTGTAGCTAAAGACATTAACGATTAAAAACATTACAAATTAAAGGGGGATATAAGAGTGTCAATTAATAATGGGGGGTTTGTCACTAGTAAATAAAAACAGTAAAATTAACAAAGAAATCTAAGTAATGAGAGGGGATTTTTGGGATGTGATAGGAATACGGGATAGACTAAATCATTGGGTACATGCTTTTGATAGTAAATTCATTGAGTATGTGTGACTAGGCTAGAGTTTAAAGGGGATAAGCTCTCTCTTGAGCAACTTACCCCTTTTCAAGCGGGTTCCTCTCGAACACCCACTTGCCGCATGAAGAACAATCTCCACCTTAACCCACTCACTCTCTCGAGCTGAGTGTGTGGACATGGGACTAGGGTTCACTCTCTCGAGTTGAACCTCATGTCGACCCACTCACACTGGCCATTAATTTAGTGGTCTTAGTTTTACGACCTCTCTTTAGAGCAAGCCGAAAACACATATATGAGATTATATTTGCAACTACAACCTCATTAAATTCATCGACAACCACTAAACGAAATCACATTTAAACTATGAATAGACTATCAACAAGCAAGACCAACAACTAATCCAACCCATATTCACAAAATCACACATCAAGAGATAGAAATTTATACCTAAATGAGCTTGAATTCAAATGGGTATGAAGATTTAAGTCTTGTTACAGGCCAAGAATGAAGAATCTAAGAGACCCAAGTCCAAATCCTTGGAGATGCAACCCTCTTCTTCTTCAAGTTTTCAAAATCCTCTCAAACTCAGAGCAAAAATAAAAAGTACTTAAAAGTTATATTAATTGTTCCACACTAAAAATATGATACTACACTACAACTCTCAGCAAGTATTTATAGTTTTCAAAAATATGTGCTGCAGCGGATCATTCGGCGACATTAGTCGGAATCGCCGATCAACTCGGTGATTCGCCCTTTGGTGTAGTTCATCGCCGTCTTGCACCATCCTTCAACATCATCGTGCTCTGGGTCATTGGGCAACATGGTATTGCTGGTGGAACTTCTCGGCAATGCACCGACTGCTTTCTTTTTCTGCCGACTTGATCCTTTCCTTCAAGGCTCAGCACACTAGAACAAAAGGTGAAGTAAAACCCTTCAGTGACTCTCCAAGTGGACTCGGTGATCCTTAGGCCTTCATTTCTTTATTCTTTTCCGCTTTTTCATTCCTAATGAGACGTAGTGTCCATGCTTTTCTTCAAAATTCAAATACCTAAAACTTTAGTGTTTTCAATAGATATTGAGATAAAATGAGCATTTGAGGACACAATTTCTATTAAAATATAGCCCTAAATGAGTCCAATTTGTGGACTCATTATACGTCCTGATCACTTCTTATGTACTAGATGGCTTTGAGACATTATTAGATTTCCGCTTCACTTTATAAACTCTTATATGTTTAAACTGTCTTTTAAATCTCTTATATTCTATTGTGTTGTATGATGTATGCTAAGTGGCTTCTGTAGGGCCTCTCGGGGTTCTATACGCCATGTTACACCTAGGGTCTACCTTGGGTTGCGACAAGAGGGACTTATAAACCTACGCTAGCACATAGTTTTGGGAATTGAGGGTATGCTGAACCTTAGTCTAACTCGGTGGTAAGTCTATTCCCAAATGAATGTAAAGCTAAAATGCAACTGAAATACTAAGTAGCTCAAAATACTGATAATTATTTGGGAATGAAACATACATATACTAAAAGATATAGAATTTGAATTCTGAAGCATATTTTTCTGACTGATCTGCCGAGCGAATATAATTCATGAAACACTATAATTAACACAAGCTAGGGTTATGAGTTTTATATATGGGACTATACTAATTCTTAATGAAACATGTGATGAATAATAGAGAAAGTATAACAACTAAATTTCAGTGGATCTCTAAGATTTAGGAACCCTAGGTCTGAACAATTTATGGAGAACTAAAGAATTGACTAAATTATAGGGACCTAATGGGGGGAAGGAAGCCACTAGTGAAATCCCACATACCTAGTGGTTAAAACTATAGAGAAATCCTTTAGATTTTTGGGTTAAACTTGAAGAAGACCACTACTTATTCTTGGGAGAAACTTTCGCCTCTTTTTTTTTTCTTTTCTTTCTAAATTAGATCATTTTAGGAGAGTGATGGTCTTAGGCAGTTTCTGACTAGATTACTTGGCTTAGACGGGGTAAAATGATGTAGTTTAAGTACCAAACGCATAGGGGAAAAGATTAATGCAACCCTGACTTAAATGCTGACGAAGTGACTTCAAGAGGTGCTTCACAGGCCGTCATGATCACCACGACACGTCTAGCAGGCCGTGAAAATGCCCTGCCCAATAGGGATTCACTAAAACAGGCATAACTTTTTACTCCGGGCACATAATTAGGCAAACTCGGTGGAGTTGGAAAGAAGACTCAAAGATCTTTAAGTTGATAGGTCACTTTACACCTAATTATTTTGTGCTGAACGATATGATCATTTGAGGTTAACCCAAAACTCAAAAATTGACAAGCCTCTTTCACGGACAACTTCATGGTCCGTGTGAAGCTCCACGGTCCGTTTAGGCATCCGTGGTCCTTCACAGTGACCTTGGGTGAAACCTCCTTGACTACGTGACTTGTACGGACCCTTACATGGGCTGTCCAAATCACCATAGGCAATTGAAGGCACCGTCTAGGTGACTCCCTCCTAGGAATCCCCTGCAGGGTAGTTCAAGATGCCCTTGATGGGCCGTGAACCTCTAAATGGGCCATCTAGGTGACCCCTGCCAGGGAAGTCCTGGATGGTCACTCACCACATTCTTAACAGACTATGGTCCCCTACACGGACTGTCAAGTGTGTCGTGAAGGGTCTATGGCCCATTTTGGGTTTGTGGACTTTTCTAACTTCCCCTTTTATCCCTTTCTCAAAATCCGAGGTGTTACAATATCTCCCTATTGGGATCATTCGTCCTCGAATAAAGACTAAACAAGCTGAGTCTGGAGGGAAGGACCTGCAATCCCTACCACTTATTACTATAAACTGATATCTAACTGTACTAAATTCCATGAACATGCAAATATGCTGAAATGCAAGGATAAATAAGGGAACAAGATACCGAGATTGAATCACACAAGAGTAAATTGAGAGAATGGAGAGGAACTATTACCTCAAGCTAAAACGGAATCAAAGGAAAGAGGTGAGGATACTTGGCCATCATGACTGCTTCTTTTTCCGAAGTAGCTCCCTCTATGGACTAAATCCTCCACAAAACCTTTACTGAAGCGAATTTCTTATTTCTCAACCTACGAACCTGATGGTCAAGAATTTCAAGTGGAATCTCCTCATAGGTGAGGCTATCCTTCATAGCCGCACACTTCTTCAACAAGTAAATGTGAAAGACTAGATGAACCGCTGCTAGTTCTGTTGGCAACTCTAACTCATAACATTACCAAACCTTTTCAGGATTTTGTAAGGACTTACATACCTAGGGCTGAGCTTCCCTTTCTTTTCAAATCTTATCACCCCTTTCATGGGTGACACCTTAAGGAAAACCCAATCATTGATTTCATACTCTACGTCCCTTCTCCTTACATCTGCGTAGGAATTCCGACGACTCTGAGCCGTCATTAGTCTTATCTCTGATGAGCTGAACTATCTCTATAGCCTCATGAACTGAATCTGGCCCAATCAAGGCTTCTTCACCTACTTCAAACCAACCAATTGGAGACCTGCATCTACGCCCATACAATGCCTCATAAGGGGCCATCTAAATACTGGAATGAAAGCTATTATTATAGGCGAACTCTATGAAAGAAAGGTGATCATACCAATTACCCTTGAAATCGATCACATAAGCTCTGAATATGTGCTCTAAGGTCTGAATGGTACGTACTGCCTGACCATCTATCTACGGATGAAATGATGTACTAAGATTTACCTGAGTACCAAGACCTCTTTGGAACGATTTCCAGAAATGAGATGTAAGCTAGGGACCTCTATCTGAGATGATACACAAGGGAACCCCATACAACCTGACTATCTCACTAATGTAGAGTATATCATAATCCTCCACTGAATCTGTAGTCTTGACAGCCAAGAAGTGAGCTAACTTAGTGACTCTGTCCACTATCACCTAAATGGAGCCATGTTGTCTACTAGTACGAGGTAAATATATAATGAAGTCCACGTTTATCACTTCCCACTTCCATGTAAAGATGCTAATATTGTACACCTCCTGGTTTCTGATGTTCTACTTTAACCTATTGACAGTTAGAAAACTTAGCCACCAAATCTGCAATGTCCCTCTTCATGCCGTTCGGCCAATAGACTTCTCGTAGATCATAGTACATCTTAGTGGCACCCAAATAACTAGAATATCTATAAATATTGGCTTCTATAAGGATTTGCTGCCTCAACTCATACACATTTGGAACACATAAACGATCCTAGTAACAAAGCACACCATCTCCCCCTTGGGAGAACACCTCAACTCTCTACCGATGAACTACACCTTTCAACTAAAGCAATATAGGATCACTATCTCATTTCTCCTTAACCTCTTTTACCAACAAAGATTATGACCCATTCTAAACTATCACACCACCATCTGACGTGTCCATAAGGAAAACTCATAAGTGAGCAAGCCAGTGAACATATCTGGCTAATTCTTTCTTCCCTTCCTCAACGTGTGCCACAGTATCAATGGATAATCTGTTGAGGGAATCAACCACTACATTGTCCTTACCCAGATGGTAGAGCACATTTATGTCATATTCTGAGGAATTGAAGCCATCTTCTCTGACGAAGATTCAACTCTTTCTAGGTGAACACATAGTGGAGGCTCTTATGATGTGTGAACATATCAACATGAACACCATACAAGTAGTGTCTCCAAATCTTTAGGGCAAAAACTACGGCTGCAAGCTGAAGGTTATGTGTTGGGTAGTTCTTCTCATGGAACTTAAGTTGTCTGGAAGCATAAGCTATGACCTTACCCTACTGCATCAACACACAACCGAGGCCGACCTTGATGTATCCCAATAAGCCATATAACCTTTTGAACCATCTGGTAAAGTTAAGACAAGAGTTTTGGTCAACATGGTCTTCAGTTATAAGAAGCTTTTCTCACACTCATCTAACCACTGAAACTTGACATTTTTTCTAAGTCAACTTGGTCAATGGGGCCACTATGGATGAAAATCCTTCAACAAGCCTCCTATAGTAGCTGGCCAAACCCATGAAAATCCTGATAGCAACCAAAGAACTCTTATTTGTTGAACTTAGCGAATAACTGGTGATCCTTGAGGGTTCATAGAACAACTCTCAGATGAGTCGCTTGCTCTTCCTCACTCCAAGAATAAATGAGGATATCATCAATAAAGATGATGACAAACAATTCCAAATACTGTTTGAACACCCTGTTCATTAAGTCCATGAAAGCTGTAAGAGAATTTGTTAGTCCAAAAAACATAACTACAAATTCATCGTGACCATACTGAGTTGTCTTCGGGATGTCACTATCTCTAACTCTTAGCTGATGATAGCTGGATCTGAGGCTATCTTAGAAAAGCAACTAGCACCTTGAAGTTGGTCGAACAAGTTATCAATACTCGGGATGTGCTACTTATTTTTGATTGTGACTTTGTTCAACTGATGATAGTCCATTCACATCTTATGAGAACCGTCTTTCTTACAAATGAGCAACACTAGAGAACCCCATGGGGTGATGCTGGGTCTCATGAATCCTTTATCTAGAAGGTCTTTCAACTGTTCTTTCAATTCCTTAAGCTCAGCTGGAGCCATTCTGTAAGGAGAAATCAAAATAGGCTGGGTATCTGGAAGGGGATCTATTCCAAACTCGATTTCCCTTTTAGGAGGAATTCTAGGAAGATCTTTTAGGAAAACTTCTGGAAACTCATTTACGACTAGGACTAACTCAAGAGTTGGGGTTTTGGAGTTTGAATTTTTAACCCAAACAAGATGATAGATATACCCTTTAGAAATCATTTTCCTGGCCTTAAGGTAAGAGATAAATCGACCTGTAGGCACTGAGTTACTACTTTTCCACTTTAAGACTGGGTCGCTTGGAAACTGAAACCGATGGATTCTAGTTCTAAAATTGACTGAGGCATAACACGAATGTCACCAATCGATGCCTAAAATGATATTGAAATCTATCATTTCTAGCTTTACAAGGTCTACTGAGGTGAATTTTTCAGAAATCGTGATAGGGCAATTTCTGTATACCCGTCTAGCTATAATTTGGTCACCAACTGGAGTAGAGACTGTGAAGGCTTCTGAGAGAGTTTCTGGATTGACAATGTAGTTTACTACTATATAGGGAGTTACAAAATAAAGTGTAGCCCATAGATCTAACAATGCATAAACATATAAATGGAAGACTTGTAACATACTAGTGACCACATCACGAGAATCTTCCTGGTCCTGGCGAGCCTAAAGAGCATACAACCTATTCAGGTGCTGACCGCCACATGTACCAGATGACGTACCCTGATTAGTGGGGCGATCTGTTGGTCCTGTTGAAGTTATAGACTAAGCTCTGTTACCTCCTTGTCCTTGCCTGGTAGAAGGACAATCCTTCAACCTATGACTAGACTAACCGCACCCAAAACACCTCTCTCTGCCAGCAAGACACTCTCCAAAGGTTCTTACCACACTTTGGACAAGATGAAGAAGTCTTGTTACCTAAAACGTTTCCCTGAGACTTAGAGCCTAATGCCCTTCCTTTTTTATCTTGTCAAAACCTGGGGGACGGAGTGATAGTTGATAAAGGCACTGGGGCTATAGACCTCTATTGAAAATGTGAGCGATTTCCATCGCATGACCTCTTCTAAGATTATTCATAATTGTATGTTCTAGCTTTTTTGGTATCCTTAGTCATTTCCTATAGCTTATCTCCCTCAACCTGCTGAGCATCGGTCATTAGTTTGAAGATATCCATATCCCCTAATAGCATAGCATTCCTGCACTCAGTCTTTACCAGATTGGATACCCCAAACAAGAACTTTCTCATTTGTGCTCTCGGATCAACCACCATATGTGGAGTATACTTGGAGAGCTGGGTGAACTTTAGCCCGTATTCTTGGACTGACATCGAACCCATCCTCAAGTTCATAAACTCTTGGGCCTTAGCCTTCCTCAACCCTCTCAAGAAGAACCAGTCTAGAAAAGCTCTAGTAAAAGCAGTCCCACGTCACAAGAGTTGCATCTGCACCCCCTTTTGTCTTTCCACTTCGTGAACAAGATATTAGCCACATCCTTAAGTTGATAGGATGGTAGCTCAACACTATCAGTACCAATCACTTGCATTACCTCAAGAATCTTCTTGACCTCATCAATGAAGTTTTGTGGTTCCTCACTAACCTTCGACCCTAGAAATTCTAGCGAATTCATATTAACAAAGTCTTGAACCCTGGCTGCAGCTGATCCACCAGTGGGGTTTGCAGGAACTAGGACCTGCTGATTGGTCTGGTTGCCTACTGTCTGAGCCAATAGCTGGATCACATTACGGAACTCTACATTCGTAACCTCATGGTTCAGAACGGAGGAATTGAGTTAGTATTGCATGCGTTAGAATTTTGTGCGTTAGCTGTGTGAAGAGGCATGATCTGAAACGCATAACGACGGATTAGGAAGGAAAAGTTGAATCACACTTCACGCAAGATAGAAATAGCAACAAAAGTGATGTTTTTCTTAGATAGCCTAGTAGACTCCCTCTCATAGGTGTGGTGTGCTTCACACTCACAAAAAAGACTCTACTTAGTGTGGCTTTCAGATGCCCTAGGACTTTTGAACCTGATGCTCTGATACCAAGTTTGTCACGGCCCGAGGCTATCTATTAGGTGCGACACGGTGCTTAGTGTCACGAGTGACCCCAAACTAATCCATGACCTGACATATCTATACAAGTTCAGTTAAATCATGCACTCAGCGAAAGCTAAAAATAGTTAAAAGCCCAACAAGTCTGAATATATCAAATATATGAAGAGTATAGAGATAACTGAAACAACACTTAACAACTCGAGCTGAATATACTGTATGCCTGAAAGCCTCTAACTGAATTGAATTAGTGGGACATGCCCCCATCTAACTCTAACAAGACAGATACTGAAAGCTAAAGACTGAAAAGTAAAGCATGTCTATTATCCTCGAACTATGAGAACTTACCGCTGAAGCTGCTGAATATGGATAAGAAGTCGAGCTGAACGCGGTATGGATGCTGAGTGCCTGAACCTACATCATACAATGATGTAGTGTAAAAGTATGACTAAATTCTAAGTTGGATCACTTTAGGAGAATGAGGGTTTTTGTTAGTTTCTGACTAGATTACTAGGCTTAGACTGAGTAAAACGACATAGTTTAAGCACCAAACGATGTAGTTTAAGTACCAAATGCGTTGGGGAAAAGACCAATGCGACCTTGACTTAAATGCTGACGATGTGACTTTAAGAGGGGCTTCACGGGACGTCATGATCACCATGGCCCGTCTAGAAGGTCGTGAAGATGTCGTATGTTATACCGTGAGTTTACGGTATTTTTAATACATTTCACTTAAGAGTTGTGTGTGTCTAGGGCCTGTTCGTATTGGTTTTTATGTATTTTTATCATGTTTTGCAGGAATGATGTTTAGGCGTAGAAGTAAAGAGACAGCTGAAAGAAATGTAGAAAAGGGCATCTACGGAGGTGATCTACAGACATAGGTCCATTGACTCTCCGTAGATGGTGATCGTAGGTCAGCATGGAAGGCAAATCAGGGAAATCTGACCAAGTATGGAGCTACGGAGTGGGATTGACGGACCGTAGATCGATCTACGATCCGTACTGGTGTCTCATCGTTTGCTTTAGAGAAGATGAAATATTTTCTAAGTCTTGGCTGACGGAAGGGACTCACGGACCGTAGATCCATTGACGGTCCGTAAGTCAGTCTCGTGGAATGAAGACGCGTGCCTGAACAAACTTTCCTTATTTTGTTTCCCTTTTAATTTAGGACTTGTTTTCTATAAATAGGGGATGTAAACCTCTTTTTTGGGGGTTAGACTTTATTACCTTTTATTCTCGTTCATGACTTGGGAGATTAACTTGCAACTTTAGCAATTTTTAATTTACTAAGTTCGTTTTGAAGATTTTGGTGTTGCAATTCAAGTTGAATTTCTGGGTTTATTATTCTTCTTACGTAAGTTCATAATTCTTTCATCTAAAACAATGAATTATGTTCATATGATTATGGGTAACTAAACTCCACAACTAGGGTTGTGGGAACAATGAGCGATTAACAAAGTATGAATAGTAACTAAGCAATTCTTGAATAATGTTGTTGCATGCATTGATAATTCTTTCGTTTAGAAGTCTTTTTAACGAGTGCATGCGTTAGAACTCGCCTTGTTGCTACTTGCCAGACCAAGGAGGTAATCAACAAGAAAATAATTATCAACATAGATTTAGTGTGATACTATCTAATAGGCTAGTGTCGATGGGTGCGAAGTAATAACTAAGCCAAACATCGATGTGATGTCTAATAAGAGGTAAAGGTAAGGGTTAGTAAATTATACACACATAGCCGGAGCAAGGTGCGGGGTGAAATTCTCTAGATGCCGGACCAAAGATTTAGAGATACCTAACTTATCACTTCGCATGTAGTACACTAAGAAAGGATTGCTATTACTAGGATTATTGCATTATGAGCTTGTGGGGAACACGTATACCGTAGTTAATTCTCTCATCTTGATAAAAACCAAAATTAAATTTTGATTACTGATTACTGATTACTTACTAAATTCTTACAAATTTTTTCATAATCCCCCCCTCCTTTAATTACTTGTTTCTAGAAGTAATTTGACTAAACGAATATATTTTTTGGTTAAAGTTAAGTCTAAACAATTTTCCTCGTGGGATCGACCCCAACCTACAAGTTGGGTTATTTACTTGATAACGATTGCTTATGCTTCTTTAGGGAGGTGTAATTTGAGCGTATCAAATACCACGGTGGCCATTAACGGTCCGTAGATTGATCTACGAACCATACTGTTGATTCGTAGAATGATACTGCACGAGTTCCAGTACTTGATTTGCCTTCCATGCCCTGCCTGCTGATCTACGATCACCATCTACGGAGCATCAATAGACCTACGGTCTGTAGATCACCTCCGTAGATGCCCTTTGCTGCATTTCTTTCTATTGTCTCTTTACTTCCGTGCCTAAACATCTTTCCAGCAAAATACGATAAAAACACATAAAAAGCAATACAAACAGGCCCTAGATACATATAACTCTTAAGTGAAATGTATTAAAAATATCGTAAACTCACGGTATATCACCGTACCTGACATGGCTTCACTAAAATGGGCATAACGTTTTACTCCGAGATTGGAATTAGGAAAACTTGGTGGGATTGGAATAATGACTCAAAGATCTTTAATTTGATAGGTCATCGACCACCTAATCCATTTTGTGCTGAAAGATATGACCGTTTGAAGTTGTCCCAAAACTAAAAACCTGACAATCCTCTTTCACGATCTGTGTGAAGCTCCACGGACCGTTTAGGCGTTCGTGGTCCTTCACAGTGACCTTTGGTGCAACCTCCTTAACTAGGTGACTTATACGAACCACTAGACAGACCATCCAAGTCACCACGGGCTGTTAAAGGCACCGTCTTAGTTGACTTTCTCCCAAGCAGCCCTTAGAGGGTGGTTCACAATGCACTTGACGGGCCATGAACCCCTAGACGGGTTGTCTAGGGCACCTTCCAGGTGACCCCTACTACGGTAGTCCTGGATGGTTACCCTAAACATCCTTAACAGAACATTGTCCCCTACACGGACCGTCTAGGATGCCGTAAAAGGTCCATGGTCCATTTTGGGTTCGTGGACTTGTCCAATTTTCCCTTTATCCCTTTCTCAAAGTCTGAGGTGTTACATTACGGTACATCTTGGTGGTTTCCGGGTGAATAAAATATCGAGAACTGTGAGCTTCTAACAAACTCTGATTCCTCTACTCATCAACATTCGGAACACGTAACCGACCTTGGTTTCTAAGCGCACCATCTCCTCCTTGAAAGAAAGCCTCAACAATTTTTTTCTAAACTGACTTCTTCAAATCCACCAAAACTGGATCGAGATCTTGCTTAGCCTTCAAATCCAAAATGAGAGACGATTCCTAACTATTCTTAACATTAACCTGCCTTCATTTGAATCGACTAAGCAAACATCCAATCGGGCCAATCTATGAACATCACGAACTAGCTCTATGTTACCTTCCTCAATATGAGCAACACTTCCCATCGATAGCCTACTAAGAGAATCCACCACCACATTTCCTTTTCCCCGATGATAGAGGGTACTCATGTCGTAATCTTTCAATAACTCAAGCCATATCCTTTGGTGAAGATTCAAATCTTTTTGGGTGAACACGTACTTCAAGATCTTGTGGTCGGTACACATATCAATTGAACACCGTATAGGTAATTCCTCCAAATCTTTAGAGCAAACACTACCACCGCTAATTCCAAATCATGAGTCGGGTAGTTCTTTTCATGCACCTTGAATTTTCTTGAAGCATAAGCGATGACTTTCCCATGTTTCATCAAAATACAACCAAGACCAATCCGTAAAGCACCACAGTATACCACGAAATCATCCGATCCTTCCGGTAATGCAAATATAGGTTCTGAAATGAGTCTGCCCTTCAACTCTTGGAAACTCTTCTCACAAGCTTCCGACCATAGGAATTTCACCTTCTTTTGAGTCAATGTCGTCAAAGGCGAAACAATAGAGGAAAACCTTCCATAAACCTTCTATAATAATCGGCCAACCCCAAGAAACTTCAAATATCTAAAGCAGATAAAGTTCTAGGCCACTTTTAACCGTCTTGGTCTTCTTAGGATCAACTTGAATACCTTCATCGGAGATGATATGGCCAATGAAAGCAACAAACCTCATCAAATACTCATACTTGGTAAACTTATCATACTATTCACAATCCTTGAGAATTCGCAACACAATCCTTAAATGATCAACATGCTCATCGTCACTCCAAGAGTAAATCAAAATAACATCAGTAAACACAATTACAAACATGTCAAGATATTATCTGAAGACCCTATTCATTAAGTCCATGAATGATGCCGGGAAAGCAGTCAAACCAAAAGATATTACCAAGAACTCATAGTGATCATACCAAGTCCGAAAAGCCATCTTCTAAATGTCACTCTCCTTTACCCTCACTTGGTGATACTATGACAGAAGGTCGATCTTGGAGAACAAATTCGCACCTTGGAGTTGATCAAACAAATGATCAATCCTTGGAATGAAATAATTATTATTTATTGTAACCTTATTCAATTGCCGATAGTCAAGGAACATTCGGAGGGAATCATCCATCTTTCGAATAAACTTTAATAGAGCATCCTATGGAGAAATACTCAAGTCGAATAAAACCCTTATGTAACAAATCCTTCAACTAATCATTTCATTCCTTAAGTTCTGTCAGGGCCATTTGCTAAGGAGGAATAGAGATAGGTTGTATCTGAAGTCTAATTCCCTTTTGGGAGGAATACTAGGAAGATCATTGAAAAACACTTCTAGAAACACATTTACAATCGAAACTGACTCAAGAGTAGGTGTTTCAAAATCTGTATCCCTAACCCGAAAAAGGTGATAAATGCAACCCTTAGAAATCATTTTCCTAGCCTTTAGGCAAGATATGAACTGACCCTTAGGAGCAGAATTTCCCCCTTTCCATTTTAATAGGTTTGTTTGGAACCTAAAATATGATCAATTGGGTCCTACAGTCTATGGAAGCATAAGAAGAATGAAGCTAATCCATCCCAAGAATAACATCAGAATCTAACATAATAAGCTCTACAAGATGACATGAGTGACTCTATGAGAAACAAAAATAGGACAATTCTATAGACTAGTTTATCAATAATAGAATAACTAATAGGTGTAGAGACATTAAAGGGATCAGAAAGGATTTCGAGACCAACATCAAATCTCATGGACACATAAGGAGAAACAAATGACAAGGTAGCACCCATATCAATCAAAGCATATACATAATGATTAAAGAGTTTCAACATACTGGTCACAACATTTAGAGAACCCTCGTGATCTTGTCGAGTCTGAAGAGCATAGAATTTGCTCTGATGAGGAGCTCCCAAACCAAAACCACTATTCTTAGCTTGCCTATCATCCCTTCCATTAGTCGCAAGCAACGGACAATCTCTCATCTTATGACCACTTTTCCCAAAACCAAAGCAACCATCCGTACCGGCTAAACATTTTCTTGAGTGACTCTTGCCACATTTTGGACAAGTGGGAATAGAAAATCCACTACCACTACCTCCTAGAGGCTTAGGGTTAGACACCTTATCTTTGTTGAACTTAGGAGCCAGAATATTAGATAAGCCTTGACCGAAAAACTTTTTTTGGAATTGAGGACGACCATGCCCACTGGACCTAGAATGAAAAAAGTCTGAATCACCGGTCCTTGCCTTCTTTGACTCCCTAGATTTCTCTTTCAGCTTTTCCTCTTCAATTTTTTTGGAATATATCATCAAACGAGAGATATCCATATCCTTGATCAACATGGCGGTACGACACTTTTTGACCACCATTTCAGAGACACCTGGCAAAACTTTCTCATCCCTGCCCTAGAATCAGCAACCATAGTTGGTGCATACTTAGCCAATTGAGTAAACTTCAAAGCATACTCTTTCACACTCATATTTCCTTGACAAAGATAAAAAAACTCAAGAACCTTAACCTCCCTCATCTCAAGAGGAAAGAAACGATCAAGGAAAGCCCCTTTGAAGTTCTCCCAATCAAGAGGACCCGCATCAATAACCCTCTCTTCCTTCCATTGGTTGAACCAAAATTAAGTAACACCTTTGATTTGATAAGAGAACAATTCCACCTTTTTCATCATTGACACCCCCATAATTTCCACTATCTTATAAATCTCTTCAATGAACTCTTGAGGATCCTCAGAACCTTTCAACAGATGAAACTCTTGGGGATTCATCCTAGTGAAGTCCCTCACCCTTATCACTTTCATACCCACATTTGAGTTCATGGGAACAATGACCTCTCTATTAGCTTAGGACGTTATAGCTTGATCTAACATATTGAAGACAACTCAGAATTTGGCACGAGTCACTTACTCGGCGAAAGGATTCAATGGAACTTGAGGAACCTAAGGTTCTACATTCCATCTCGTGTTAGCTCTTCGACGAGGCATATCCTGAAAAACATCGAACGAGAGTTAGGAAAAATAACTTTATATATATGAAATCTTTGGCATGACTTTAGAATAGTGAAAGAAGTGAAGTTTTCCAAATGATTTGTAGCCTCATATTCATAAATGTGGTGCACTTCACACTAATGAATAAAACCCTACTCGACGCAGCTTGTCAAACATCCTAGGACCTTTTCTAAAACTTGATGCTCTGAATACTAAGTTTGTCATGACCCAAAGTATGCCATGGATGTGAAATGGAGAATAGGACCCTAAGAGGTCCTAGAAAATCCACTTGACATAAGCATGATGTAATAAAATGCTATTTAAGAGATATAATCGATATAACTCTCAAATCATAAAATGGCATAAAATATACCGGCATAGTACATAAGAGATGCGGAATACAACTAAGTTTGATAGAAAACTTTCTAACATCATAAGAGTGGTTGGGACGTAACCCATACACCACGTATAAGTCTCAAACTGAAAAGACAATAAAAGCAATAAGTGTCTATGGCCTTTCCCTCGAACCATGAGGATTCACCATTACAAGTGATTAAGTTGAGCAATCCTAGTCTATGAGCATCTAGGAGGAGAAGCATTGGACCCTATATGATGAGACAATATAAGAACAAGTATGCATTAGTACACTGAATGTAGTAAGCATGGGGAAATGCATAAAAAACATAGGCATGATAACATGATGAACATAAACATGATATGCAAGACCAAGTAAAACATTATAAGAACCTTTAAAGAGAAATCACAAATTATGTACGAGGTCAATGCATATTTAAAACCATTTCAGAAGCTTTCATAAAACATTTGAAGAAAACATAGTTCATTTGTAGGATATTTACCGTTAACCGACAATAAGACTATGTGATCTACAAAATTGAATTCAACATGACCCTCACACCAAAAATGGAAATCTACTTGCCAAGGTAGACTTTGTCATATTCATTCATAATTGCTATTGTGGATCAACTAGCTAGGACATTTAGGACAATCCTACGGGGGCACGTAGTTTAGGGAAAAAGAGATTGCTTCTAGAGACACAACCTCTACTAACGAGGAGTCTCCATTTCAAAGTCCTCTCAGTGATAAGTAAATCCAAAAGGAAAAGACACAATCATATTCATATCAAATACTTGGAAAGGCACAATTAAACTACCAATTCAATGATAAGTCACCATAGAGTAGCTCCTTTCAAATAAAAATTTCATAAACTTGTTCATAATAAACACTTACCTTTCTAAGCATCTAAATCGAGATTTCATTCATATGTGAGAAAACCTTTCACAAATCATTGATACTTATCTCAAAAACATCCATAGTTCATAAATCATCATTTTCATAAAACATGAATAACTTTCATAATTCATAAGTTCATAAGTATAATACATAATTCATGTTCATAAAGTAGACATAGGCATGGGTCCATATGACATGAATTGAAAAACCATGTAATTAAATAAAATAATGCATAATAAGATTACAAATAAACAATTGAATCATAATAAATAGGATTCATAGAAGTTGCACAAAACCCTAGATAATTAGATGAAATTGAATTTGAGATTGAGATTCTTTTGGGACCCAGTGGCTGAAAGGGATCCATTGATGAATTTCCACATACCTTGAAAATGAAATCCCAAAAGCAATGGAGAATAAAACCTTAAATCCTTTGAAACCCTACTTCTTCACCTTGGAGCTCTTGAGATATGTTGGATAAGAAGACTTGAGAGATTTTGAGAAATTGAGTGAATGAGAGAATTTATGCTAAGTTTGTAAGAGTAAAACTAGTTATAGGGTAGTTATAGGGCCAAAACGACATAGTTTAGGGGTTAGGTGGGTAGGAGAAGACCAAAACACCCTTACTTAAAAAATATGATGGAGGACCCTACAACTTCGACCTATGGTTTGTAGGATCCTACAAACCGTACTGGTCAACCGTAGACCTAATTATTGCAACCCAATAATCCAGCCAACTTCCACAAAACCATTTTATGGGTCGTCGTTCATTCTATAGTTCGTAGACCTCTTCCATAGAACCCAACTTTAATTTCCAAATTTTCATTAAGTATGGATCACTCCTATGAAATCATCCTACGACCGGTAGAACACCCTACGACTGATTTTGTTCACTCGTAAGTCAAAATATCAAAGACTTTACATTTCCAAAACTCAAACCAAGTCCTACGACTCCCTTCCTACGGCCCGTAGGACTTCTTACTGTCCATAGGTTTGACTCGTAGACCACTGCCTCAGTTCTAAAAATGCGACTTTTCCTTTCAAACTCTACTTCCAAATTTTGAGGTCTTACTATACAAGAACTCATGTAGAACATAAGTAACATACCTCATATATTCAAATGTGGGTCTACTCATCTAAAAAAACGAACATGTGGAATATTTGGACTTCATGTTCTTCTCATTTTTCCACGTTAGTTACTCAATATTAGAGCTTCACCACAAAATTTTCATAGAATTTATATCCTTATTTCACAATCAATTTTTTTGGAGATCTACTATGGCAAAAAGGGACTTCTTTATAAGATAGCTCCTTTGAAATCTGAACATGTTTTGTAACTCTAGTGGTAATTATAGCTCATAGGCAACTCACCCTAGGGCTCAACTTTCCCTTTTTTCGCAAAATCTCATAACACCCTTCATAGGCAAAACTTTTAGCAAGAGCCAATCATCAACATCAAATTATATGTCTCGCTCCCTAACATCCGCATATGATTTTTGACAGCTCTGAACTGTTAATAACTGCTTTTTAATTAACCTAACATGTTCCACGGCCTGTTGCACTAAGTATTGACTGAACAGTTCTGATTCTCCAATCCTAAACAAATCAAGAGGGATTTTCTTTCGTATAAAACCTCATAAGGTGCCATACAGATGTTGGAATGCTAGCTATTATTATAAGAGAACCCATTAAGTGGAAAGTGATCATCCTAATTTCCTTTAAAATATAGCACAAACTCCCGTAACATATCCTGAAGAATCTAGAACATACATTTAGCTTGGCTGTCAATTTGAGATTAAAATGCTATACTAAGATATCTAGAAATTTGTTGTACATTATGCCCCTTTGTCTGAAATTATCAATATAGGGAAACCATGCAATCTAACAATCTCTCTAAGGTATAACCCTACGTAATCTTCAGCTGAAATGTGGTCCTGTCCAGAATGAAATGGGTTGACTTGTCAGCCTGTCAATAATCATCCAAATAGAATCAAACTTCCATCGCGAGCAAGGAAAACCTATAGCAAAGTCCATATTTATTACCTCCCACTTGAACAATGGAATGGTTATGACACGACCCAGGGGTACGCCCTAGATGTAACAAGGCAAACAAGACCCCGAGATGCCTCATACAAGCCCCTTAGCATATCATCACATAAAGCAATAAAAATGATGCGGTAATTTAAAACATTTTTCCATACAATCAATTCTTTTATAAAAACAAGCGGAAGTCTATTACATTTTGTCTCAATCCATCTAGTACATTAATGTCTTTGGGATGCAGCCCATACAAAAGTCTAAACGTGAAAGAAAGAGAAACAAACATGGTGGCTATCTCCTCGAACTACGAGGACTCACCATAACAGGAATCCTTGCTCCTACTAAGATCTTAGCCACGGGGATGGAAGTCAATATCGTCGGACCCTACATTTGATAAGAATGTAGGCAAGAGTATGCATTAGCACAAAATGTACTAAATATGATAGCTAGCATAAATCATCAACATAGGCATAACATAAGCATTAGTCAACATAAGACATAATTCATAAATATAAGAGATACAACATATTCATAAATATAGTTAATACATAGATCATCATATCATAAGAGAAGCATTTCATAAATAACCTCAAAGCATACTTGTGCAAGGCATGAATAAGACCACATAAATCTCACCCACGCTAAGTAAACCACTTTACGCCATAATTCATGTTCATCATCTTTTATTCTCATCCTTAGCTTATTTCTCATAGACAAGGGAAAGTTCACCTTTAGTCATACATATTAAGGAAGGAAACTCTTACCAAAATTCCAAGTAATCACACTCATACAAGCAAATCTCATATCAAGACATACTTACAATACTTCCTTGAAGTAACCTTGTGTCATCATAAACATACTTCTTGGTTTGGGACTAGTCCCTTTTAAGTTCTTACCACAATTCATGGAAGGTACTTCTTACTTAGTACAAGGCAAGTCATCACACATGAATGGTTACGATTTACCAATTCAAGGCTACGATGGAAAAACACCACATTATCCTAGACCAAGCTATCATGGAAATCATACTATCATGCAAGTCCAAGCTACTCAAGGAAGGGTACTATTGCTCAATCAAAGCTACCAATGAAATGGTTTGGCCTAACCATGTCACGCTACCATGCAAGCATTCTATTATGCTAGTTCAAGCTAACCTTAGGAAGAGTATGATTTCTCAATCCAAGGCTACCATGAGATCTTCTACTCAAGCTACCATGAAATGGTCTTGTCTTACCAAAGCAAGCTATTCATGACGGGATTTCATATAACAACTTCAAGGTATATCGATTAGGATAATTCTATAGATATTGAGATTGCTACTAGAAACCCAACTCGACTTACATAAAAGGTCTCCATCGCATGAGATATACTTTGCAACCCGGCCTCAATTAGTATAAAAGGATCCCATTTGGAAGTTAGACTCAATTTGCGCAAAAGTTTCCATCTCATATTCAATTAGGTGAGAAAGCCTTTCAAGCTTAGAATCATAGTATGTGAGAAAACCTTTCATAATTATGCATAGGTGTGTATATGAGAATTTCCTTCTAACAACACAACAACAACATCATAATCATAGACACTTCACTCTCAAAGTGTTCTTAAAGCCTTTACATACATTTTATAAAACATGCATAATCTCATACTTTACCTCCTTGAGGTTCTAAACTTTCTTTCAATCATCACATCTAGAATTCTAGCATTAGACATGAATTTCATTGCAACTCATGTGATTCTATCACTTCATGAATTCAAACATTCATAAGGTAGATTAGGTGGGTGAAGTCCTTCCACAACAATTTTATCTACTACTCTAATATTTTCATATAAGCTTAACTCTCAAGGACTTAACATTCATAATTCATCACATTAGATTTATTCTCAAAGACCTGGTAATCAACATTCATAACTACAAGTTTTACTCTCAAATCAATACTTCTTACAATCATCATCTATGCCTAGATCTCAAGACAGTCTAATCACGTGCTTCATTATTTAGCAATTCTAGGCTTAAACCCAACATTCCTAATCATGATTCAACATATATTTTGTAGCCTCATTCAATTCATACCTATAACCCCTAATCTCAAGCAATCTACTATACATATTATCAATCCTAGAAGATTATCTCTAAATCCTCAATTTCTCCCTTCATGGCACAAAACCTGCATACTTCAATTTCATCTTTCTAAGCATGGGCTAGGCATGTAAACATGTAATTTCATCTTAAAAACATCATTTACTACTAATTTAATCATAAACAATCATTATCCACTCAATTAGATCATCATACATCAATACCCACAATTTTGGAAGAAACTCTAACTAGAATTGGGGATTTCATCTTCACAATTGGGGAAAACTAGGGAACTCCATGGATAAAAATCTATCATACCTTGATCACAAAGCCTACTAAAGCTTGTGGATTGGAGGCTTGACCTAGATTGAACCCTCTTCTTCTTCTTCTTCTCCAAGTTTCGAGAGAGAGAATTATTTTGGAGGGGATGAACTTTTGGGTTTTCTTTTAGATTCTAGGTAGAATTACTTATTTGGGGGAATTTTGAGAATATAATGCTTATATACTTTTCTAGAAGAGGGGTGAAATGACGTAGTATCGAATCAAAAGACATATAAGACCCCAACTTAAAATTCTGCAGAACTTCACGCTAAAGCTCGCCAAGGGCACTTGGCGACTTGCCAAATAAGCCCTTAGCTCGCCAAATTTTCCAGTAAGTCGACTTGGGGGTTAAGTCGACTTAGGCGAAGGGGGAGTCGACTTCGGCGATGGGGGAGTCAACTTCGGTGACTCGCCAACTGGATGGCGAGCCTAACTTTGCTCGCCTAAAGTTACAAAATGCACGACATCAGGGATCAAGCCAAAAGGCGAGGAGGATCCACTTGGTGATTCACCAAGTCGACTAAGCAGATTGCCAAGTCGACTCGGTAGATCGCCTAGTTGACTCCACGGATCGCCTAGTCGACTAAGAAGTGATTATTTTCCCTTCTCTTAATCCTGGGTATTACAATATCTCCCCCTTGGGATTATTCATCCTCGAATGACACTTTAGACACCTTACGGAAGAAATGTAACGACGCATAAAATGATAGGTTGAACTAGAGCCTAAACATGGGGGTTAACATCAAGAGTTAAGGGCCAGGGCTAAGGGTTTTGGGTGTAGGCCATGGTTTGGGAACCTAGCTACCTAAAACTAGTCCAAACTACTGCATCCCTAGACCATGAGGGTCTTCACGACCTGTGGTGGCCACCACAAGTCGTGGTGCCACCCATGGTTGGCTAAGCAGTATGCCCTAGATTAGTGCCAAGCTAAGGGTCTCCTTCATGAGCCACTTCATGGATCGTGGTCATGACCATCGGCCATGGGAAGGCTTGTGGGATTGCCTTGGCTAATGGAGGGTTGTGTCTTGTTGAGGAGGCTACTGCCTCAAAGACCACGGGCACCACCACGAGCCGTGGTGACCTAGATGGTCCGTCATAGTAGGCGTGAAGCTCACTTAGGCTCAAGGCAAGCAAGGCACTTTGGCCAGCTACTGCCTCAATGATCACGAGTTTCACCATGACTCGTGGTGTTGACCATGGATCGTGGGAGCTTTCATGGTCTTGCCTTGGCCTTGAAGGGCTTGGCAAGGTTGGGAGGCACACTGCCTAGGGGACCACGGGCACCACCATGAGCCGTGGTGTCCCTCACGACCCGTCAAGTTGGTCAAGGTCCCTGACGGGGATGCCTCATTTAGGGAGTTTTTGGTAATTTCATTTTAATGTTTTATTATTTGGGGTTGATTTTAAATGGTTTATATCATAAATATATTTATAGTTTTAAGTCTTTTAACAAGTCATTAATTCCATTATTTTCAAAGACCCTAAATCAAAACCCCAAAGTTCTTCCTTCTATTATTTTTCTCTCAACTCAAGAAAGAAGAAGAAGTGGGAGCTAGGGTTTGGATTCAAGGCTTTCTTCATCAAATTTTGTGGGAAAATCTTAGTAAAAGGTATGGTGATCCTTCATCTAGGGTTAGTCTTCACCCTAGAGTCAATTTCAAAAGAGTTTTCAAAGTTTATGAAATTTCAAGGGTTTTACTCAATCTCATGGATTCTCTCTCCAAATGATTTTAAAGGTTTACTAAGATCATATTATGATTATATTGATGTTTAATTGGTGATATAAGATGATTTTACTCCTTGAACCCATGATTCTTCTCAATTATAATTTATGACTTATGAAGTGGGTTTACTGATTATGAATGGGTGATGGTGGATTTATGCTTAAATTGATTTAGATTGTTTAATTGTATCATTATCTATGCTTAATTACGAGGGATTGCTGGTGAATTGAGGACTTGTAATTATGGCTTTGAAAAGGCAATTTGACCTAATTACATGTTATTATAGAATTGTGTTTGAATTGTTGATCCACTTGAAAGGTGGAGGTGTTTCATTATTATGTACATTGTGATCATGGACTTGAAGGCATAGTATGATAAGTTGAAGTGTTATCATGATATTGTATGTATGAATGGGAGTTCAAAGAAGCTAATGTGATCATGTTTTGAATGTGAATGTGTTATTATTGAAAGGCGAATTCTCAATTGACACCAATGTATGTTAATGATAAAACATGAAGGATTCTCCAATATATTGTATATCTCGAGTTGGTAGGGCATATGCATCCTTTCCTTGTATAAATGAATGTATTGTTGATTGTGGGAATGTAAGCTAAGCACCGAGTGTATTTGGTTAGATGGAAACTCCCCCCAAGGTTAGGCATGAGTTTCAATGATCGTCTACCTTATCTCATAAACTATGTCCCGCATAGGTCTAGCTAGTGGATCCACCTAAGCTATATGAACCGGTCTTCCTTAGGCAAGTAGACCACCTCTTTATGGTGTGGGGACTTATGACACCGGATTCCATGACAAGCTATCATGGTGTATGTCGGTTAATGCTTACTTTCCATCATGTGAGATTTCATTGTGGTTTCTGATAGGTTCTACAAAGTGTAGGTAGTATTATGGGATGCTACCTATACATTTCACGAGTAGGCTTTGAGAGGGTCATAGTAAATTTCTCTAAATCCTAATGACTATGACATGAATGTGTTCTAAATGAAGTTATTGAAGAATGTTGAGTTATTGTCTAAATAAAATGATGAATGAGTAGCTTATATTGATGAAATGACTTACTTGATGACTATGTTTATGTGTCTTATATGGATATTGTGTAAAGACAAAAATGAAGGAATGGTAAGTTCACTTTTGGTGACCTTAAGGTGCTGCCTTAGTGTGGGTGGTGGTATGGGATGCTACCCATACATTGCAGAAGGCATAGCTTGAGGGTTACTTGAAGTGAAGGTCTAAGGTAAAGGAAATGGTTTACTTGATGATATTGTCTAAATGTGGTATTATGACTTGCATGATGACTGTAGTTGTATTGTATGTCTCTTATGCTATTGTACATAATATTTATAAAATGTGGCATAAGGCATGGTTTCCAACCAAGATGTCCCTTTTTAAAGCATGTTTTTGCATGGTCATCATACTTAGTACATTTTTGTGTGCTAACCCTTATTTTCTTATTTTTACTACAAGTGTAGGTTCCTGCAAGTGATTGATTCTAGCTAGGATTGAAGTGCTTGGATAGAGTTTTCCTCCAAGACTTGGTATGTCCTCATAGGTCGAGGACAACGACTCTTATTGTTTCTAGTTCTTTCTTATTTTGGAAACTATTGTTAAGACTTCAATTGTAAAGGGCCGTGACCCTATCTTGTTAAAGTTTTGTCTAAGATGGCCATGTGAGACTTTAGTATTCCGCTGCTTTATAAATGACTTTTTCAACTATTGGTTTTATTAAGGAAAGTTTTAATTCCACACTATTTTCCTTATATCGAATGTTTATGAATGCTATGTGTGTTGTATATGGCTTTTCAGAGTCTTGTACGCCGGTTACACTGAGGGGGTGCTCTCGGGGTGTGACAATAAAAGACCCAATACTAGCAGCCCATCATGCATGCAACTTATCTAAATGCACACAATAAGGGAGGAACTTCTTCTTCAAGCAAAATATACTCAATGCAACACAAGGAAGTAGGAACTTTAACTTACAACCCATTATGCATGAAATCTCATAACTAATCATGTCCAAGGAGGAACTTACCATCTCCAAGCTCAAAGCATGCTCAACACAACCTCATGGAGCCTATATGCAATCTATACTCTCAAAAAGTATTCATTCAAGGAGGAATCTCTCAACTCCGAACTAAGGTATGCTCATGAATTCATCTCATGAAGTCTATAGGCAATTCATACTCAATGCACTACAACATGAGGAAATCAATCATATAAACTCATTTTCTTTCAAAACACAAGCTTTCATGAACATGCATCACATAGGAAATCATAGAAGCATGTAAACACACATGACTTCAAACAATGAGCTAACTATTGGGAACTCTCCCTCTATTTTCACTTTCTAAACTTGCTGGTCTAACATATTAACCGGAACTCCCTCATCAGAAGAACTCTCATCTACTCCCCAAACCTTCTAAGGGAAATAAGGTATGTCGGATCCCCAACACACTCTTTTCAACTTAGAGACATGGAAAACTGGATGCACCTATGCCACTCACTAGGTAAGGCTAACTCATAAGCACCCTAACCACATGTATCAAGGTCTCACATGGGCCTACAAGGTGGGGACTAAACTTCCCTCTATTACTACACTCACTACACCCTTCTTGGGTGAGATGTTTCAAGTAAGTCCAAGCTACAAACATTAGGATCACACAATGACCTTGCTATCTAGGCACACCATATCCCACTTGGGAGGAAGCCTCAATGGACTTTCTAAGCATAGTCTCTTTAAATTCTACTCAGGTCGGATCCATACCTTGCTTAACTTTCACAACTAACACAAAAGACAATCCAAAACCAGCTTAAACCATAACACTACCCTTGGCAGAGTCGACTAACTGAATATATCTAGGTATTATCTTAACACCTTACTCATAATAACCATACTGGGTTCTAAAAACCTTCTTCTGGATATTATCATATTTCACCCTCAAAGTCAACTTTAAGACAAAGCATAATCCAAACTTTTGGCATAGATTTTCACCCCTTCCACTCTCGTATAGGCTCATTCGGGAACTAACAATTTGACTATATGGGTTCTACTCTCATATAAGAGCATAGTAGGAGTGCAACCAAACCATCACAAAGATAACATCAAAATCTAGCAGAACATAAACATCAATTAAGAAGCTTTCAAGATATTGGGATCCACATCGGGAGCATACCCTTCTTCACCTCTAGCTTGAAGTGCATAATACCGGTTTCACTTAGGAGCATCCTCTGTTCCTTTAGCCTTTGCCTTAGGATAATTCCTTATTTTGTGACTACTTTCATCACAACTAAAACAACTATTTATGCCGACTAAACATCTACCCTCATGTCTCTTTACACACCTAGCACAAGTAGACCATAGGGATTCACTACTAATACCTTGAGGTTTAGGGTTAAACAACCTATCATCCTTATATTTAGAAGCATTGGAAGAACCTTGTCTGGAAAACCTTTGTCAATTCCTAGAGCGACCATGTCCATCGAACCAATCATGAAATGACTTATCCTAATCAATTCTAGACCTATTTTTCTCCCTAGACCTCACATTTAGTTTTACCTCCTCAATGTGTTGGCAATGAGTCATAAGACAAGCAATATCCATGTCATTTATAAGCATAGTCGTACGACATTCTTTCACTACTAAATCGAACACACCCAACATAAACTTACTCATTCCCGTCCTAGGGTCGGCCACTAATGGTGGAGCATACTTAGAAAATTGAATGAACTTTAGAGCATACTTCTTCACACTCATACTTCCTTGATGAAGGTTAAGAAACTCATGCACCTTTTATTTCCTCATCTCAAGGGGAAAGAACCTATCAAGAAAAGTGGACTTAAACACTTCCCACTCTGCGGGACCTGCTCCTACCAGCCTAGCTTGTTTCCATTGATTGTACTACACTTGAGAAACTCCTTTCATTTGAATGTTGTAATGCCCCGAAAACTAGTAGACTAAACTATAGCCTTAAGCTAGGGTTCTAGAGTTTGATGTATGAGGATTATAGTCGTAGATGAGATTTCCCATACTTAGAATAAGGGTTTAGTGGTTAAACGTCAAGGTACATGTTAGACCCCATAGTATAGAAGATCATCTAGGGTTTGAATGAGGTTGCAAGGGTAAGTGCCAATGCAAAGGGGCAAAACCTAAGCCAAAGGCCAAGGCTGCCCCAAACATGGCCAAGCACTGCCCAAGGTTCACGACCACCTTCATGACCAATGGTCTTGACCACGGTCTGTGAAGAGGCTCGTGAAGACCCCTTAGACTTGAGGGACGCAAGGCCTTTGGGCCTAGCTACTACCTAAGAGACCACGACCATCACCACGGATCGTGGTCTTGACCACGGATAGTGGGAGGTCTCATGGTCATGCCTTAGTAATTTTGAGGCCAAGCCTCATTGGCCAAGCCACTGCCCAAGGGACCATGGACAGGACCACGGCTCGTGAGCCTAGCACCATGGTTGCCTAATGAGGGTCAAAATAGGAAATTCATTTTTAGGTTGTTTTAAGTGGGGGTCATTTTATATGGACTTTATTCACCTAGATAGACTATTGTAAGTCATTAACCACCCTAACTAAGTCATTTAGAATCAAAACCCCAAAACACTCTTCTCTCAAATATTTCTCTCTCTAGAAAACCTCTATTGAAGAAGAAGCTGGAGCTTGAAGCTTGGGTCAAAACAAACCTCCGTTGTTGGAGAGCTTGTGATAGGGCTTTGATTAAGGTATTTTTAGCTTATTCATCTATTTGTTCTTCCACCCATAGAGTCCCCTAGAATTCCCCAAATTTGTGAAGAAGAACCCCAAATCTATGCTAGGGTTTCTTCCAATGTCTGGGCATAGTTGGGTATGATTCTAATTAGTTGGATAGTACTTGTTTATGGTTAATTTAGTGTTGATTCATGATATTATGATGAATTTATGTTAATTCCATGGTTAACCCTAATCTAAGTTGATGAAATCAAAGTATGTGGGTTTATGCCTCGTGAAGAGAAATTGATGATTCTTGATAGATCTTCTAGAATTGTTATCATGTATAGAAATTGTTCAAGAATAGGAATATGAAATCATGAATTGAACTAGAATGATGAATGTATGAAGATCATGATTAGTAATGATTGAATTTGAGACTTTATGATGAATTATGCTTAGAATTGCCTAGGATTAAGGCTGTGACTAATATGTCTTGTGATCTAGTCTAGTATGATGATTGTGGAGTAGAGCTTGAAAGTAGGGCTTGAAGTCATAATGTTGATCACTAGGGCTTATAGATTAAGTCTAATTTGAGGAGTTCGCTTGCATATAAATGATACACTAGAGGTTAGAGTTGTTGTGGAAGGCTTTTACCCACATGACCTAACTTGTATTAAATGAATGCATGAATGTAGAATGTGAAAGGTCTTCTCACATAGATTGATTCTATAACGAAAGGTGATAAATGAATCAAAGCACGTTAGAATGGAATAGCTTGAAGTTGTGACATATGATCCCTTCATGTATAGCTTGTTTTAAGATAGCATGAGTTAGGAGTTCTCATGGTAGCTTGGGATTTATACTCTCCTAAGGTTAGCTTGAATTAGCATTGGTAGGATTCTTTTCATGGTAGCTTGAATTAGTATAGGCATGGTAGCCTAGGATTGAGGATTTATACTCTCCTATGGGTAGCTTGAACTAGCATTGTTAGAATGACTTCATGGTAGCATGACTTGGTTAGGCCAAGACTAATTCATGGTAGTTTAGGATTGAGACATCATACTCTCCTAAGGGTAGCTTAGGATTGAGACATTATACTCTCATAAGGGTAGCTTGGGATTGAGACATCATACTCTCCTAAGGGTAGCTTAGGATTGAGACATTATACTCTCATAAGGGTAGCTTAGGATTGAGACATCATACTCTCCTAAGGATAACTTAGGGTTGAGGATTCACACTCCCATAAGGGTAGCTTGCATTAGCATTATTGAATGGTTGCATGGTAGCTAGGTTGAATAATTGTAGTCTTCCTTGTATAGCTTGGTTTTGCATGATTGTGTGATTTTAATGGTAGTTAGGTCTAGCCTAGTAGGGTGATATTCTTTAATAGTCTAGAATGATAAATACTAAGCATTGAGTATGATAGCCTAAAGAAGTACTTAGTGTGAATGGTAGTATGGGATGCCATTCATACATGGCACAAGTATGACATGAAACTACTTATGAAGTGTTCTCTTATGTGATGTATTCTTAGCTTGGATTGTTGCTATAATTTCCCTGCATGATATGATTGACTTAAGATGATAGTTCATTGTCAATATGAAGTAGGTCTAGAATGACATGCTAAGTGTGTGTGGTAGTATGGGATGCCACCCATGCATTGCCGAAGTGTGCCTTGAGGTTACTTAGGATTATAGTGCTCTTATGACATGAAAACCTAAGTGTTGACTATGAATGTGGACTATGCCCAAGAATGACCAAAATGGATACTTAGCTTGGATGGTATTATGGAATGCTATCCTTGCCTTGCACAAGTATGCCTTGAGGTGGCTTGTGAAGTAGTTCTCTTGTAATATGAAAGGCTAAGGGTAGAAGAATGTAAATATGAAATTCTAAGTAAAGACTATGTTATGAACATGATGAATCTCCTATGCTCATTTACTATGTCTTATGTTGACTTATGATTATATGATGCTTATGTTGGAGATTATGCTATGATTATGTTATTATCTCTTATGATTATGTCTTATGTTGACTAACCTTTTTTGAGATGCTCTTATGATGTTATGCTAGCTATCATACTTGGTACATTTTGTACTAACACATACTTTGCCTACATTCTAATCAAATGTAGGGTTTCAGAGATTGAGTTCCTTTAGAGGCTAGGCTTCTAAGGAGCAAGAAGAGTTGAAGATTTGGTGAGTTCTCATAGCTTCGAGGAAAAACCCATTATTTCCCTTATGTCATTTCTTTATGTTTTAGACTTTTATATGGGCTGCGTCCCAAGAGTTTTAATAGATGGTTTGAGACAAAAGTGTAGTAAAGACTTCCGCTTTGCATTTTATGAAAAAGACTTCAATTGTATGGTTAAAGTTTTAAATTTTTCTATACTTTTCTATTATCTTATGTTATGATATGCTAAGGGCTTGTATGAGACTCCTTTGGGGTCAAATATGCCATGTTACGTCTAGGGTGTACCCCTGGGTCGTGACATAAGTGGCCAATTCCGCTTTCTCAACCGAAGTCACTCCCATAATAGCTAACACCTTATAGACCTCATCTATAAACTCTTGAGGATCTTCGTCAACTTTGGAGCCATAAAATTCCGGTGGGTTCATCCTAGTAAAGTCCCTCACTCTTGAAGCCGTCGTATTTACATTAGAGTTCACGGGAGCTACTACCTCTCTATTGTCTTGGGCCGTCACGGCTTGAACCAACACTTGAAAAGCCGATCTAAACTCCGCAATAGTCATATTATCCTCCAGAGGGTTAACCGGAGCTTGTGGAGGAGATTCGTGATCCACATTGCCTTCCTCATTCCTTCTAGCATTAACGCTTGTAGTAGCCATATCCTGAAGACCATCGGGTAAGGATTAAGAAGAAGACCTTATAGAGTTAAACTCTATTGCACGACTTAGAGTAATGAAGAAGTGAGATTTCCTAATCATCTAATATAAGACCCCATAAATCTCACCCATGCTAAGTAAACCACTTTAGTCCATCATTCATGATCATCATCCTTTATTCTCATCCTTAGCTTATTTCTTATAGACAAGGTAAAGTTCTCCTTTAGTCATACATATCAAGGAAGGCAACTCTTAGCAACATTCCAAACTAATCATACATCATACAAGCAAATCTCATATCAAGACATACTTACAATACTTCCTTGAAGTAACCTTGTGTCATCATAAATATACTTCTTGGTTGGGGACTAGTCCCTCTTTAGTTCTTGCCACAATTTATTGAAGGTACTTCTTTACTTAGTACAAGGCAAGTCATCACACATGAATGGTTAATATTTACCAATTCAAGGCTACCAAGGAAAATCACCACATTATGATAGACCAAGCTATCATGGAAAGAATACTATTATGCAAGTCCAAGCTACTCAAGGAAGGGTACTATTGCTCAATCCAAGCTACCAATGAAATGGTTTGGCCTAACCAAGTCATGCTACCATGCAAGCATTCTATTATAATAGTTCAAGCTAACCTTATGAAGGGTACAATTTCTCAATCCAAGGCTACCATGAGATCTTCTACTCAAGCTACCATGAAATGGTCTTGTCTTACAAAGTCAAACTATTCATGAAGGGATTTCAAATCACAACTTCCAGGTATTTCAATTATGATAACTCTATAGATATTGAGATTGATACTAGAAACCCGAACTCAACTTACTTAAAAGGTCTCCATCTCATGAGATATACTTAGGAACCTAGACTCAACTAGTGTAAAAGGATCCCATTTGGAAGCCGGACTCAACTTGCGTATAAGCTTCCATCTCATATTCAATTAGGTGTGAAAGCCTTTCAACCTTAGAATCATATTATGTGGGAAAATCTTTCACATTCATGCATACATGTGTATATGAGAATGTCCTTCCAACATCACAACAACAACAACATAATCATAGTCACTTCATTTTCAAAGTGTTCTTAAAGCCTTTACATACATTTCATAAAACTTGCATAATCTCATACTTTACCTCCTTGAAGTTCTAAACTTCCTTTCAATCATCACATCTAGAATTCTAGCATTAGACATGGATTTCATTGCAACTCATGTGATTCTATCACATCATGCATTCAAACATTCATAAGGTAGATTAGGTGGGTGAAGTCCCTCCACAACAATTTTATCTACTACTCTACCATTTTCATATAAGCTTAACTCTCAAGGCCTTAAAATTCATAATTCATCACATTATCTCTATTCTCAAATCCCTAGTAATCAACATTCATAACTACAAGATTTACTCTCAAATCAATACTTCTTACAATCATCATCTATGCCTAGATCTCAAGACATTCTAATCACATGCTTCATTGTTTAGCAATTCTAGTCATATATCATCATATAGGCTTAAACCCAACATTCCTAATCATGATTCAACATATATGCTTTAGCCTCATTCAATTCATACCTATAACCCCTAATCTCAAGCAATATACTATACATATCATCAATATTAGAAGCTTATATCTAAATCCTTAATTTCCCCCTTCAAGGCACAAAACTCACATACTTCAATTTCATCTTTTTAGACATGAGTTAGTCCTGTAAACATGTAATTTCATCTTAAAAATATGATTTACTACTAATTTAATGATAAAAAATCATTATCCACTAAACTGGATCATCATACATCAATACCCACAATATTGAAAGAAACCCTAACTAGAATTCGGGATTTCATCTTCACAATTGTGGAAAACTAGGGGACTCCATGGATGAAAAACTATTATACCTTGATCACAAAGCCCACTAAAGGTTGAGTATTGGAGGCTTGTCTTAGCTTGAACCCTCTTTTTCTTCTTCTTCTCCAAGTTTCTAGAGAGAAAAATATTTTGGAGGGGATGAAATTTTGGGTTTTCTTTTAGATTCTTGGGAGAATGACTTAATTTGGGGTAAATTTGATAATAGAATGCTTATATTCTTTTATAGAAGGGGTGAAATGACGTAGTATCAAACTAGGAAAATATCAAAAGACTTACAAGACCCCAACTTAAAATTTTGCAGAACTTCATGCTGAAGCTCGCCAAGGGCACTTGGCGACTCACCAAATGATCCCTTAGCTATCCTAATTTTACTGTAAGTCGACTTGGGGGCTGAGTCGACTTAGGCGATGGGGGAATTGACTTCGTCGATGGGGTAGTCGACTTCGGTGACTCACCGAATGGAATGGCGAGCCCGACTTTGCTCGCCTAAAGTTACAAAATGTAAGACATCAGGGATCAAGCCAAAAGGTGAGGAGGCTCCACTTGGCGGATTGCATAGTCGACTCAGTAGATCGCCTAGTCGACTAAGAAGTGAATATTTTCCCTTCTCTAAAGTCGGGGTGTTACAAGGTATCTCTTAAATTAGCCCATTGGACTTCTGTTGCTCAAACTTTACCTGCTGACAGTTAGAACACTGTGCTACAAACTCAATAATATATTTCATTATCACATGCCACCAATAAGTTTCTTTAATATCATGATACATCTTCATAGAACTTGGGTGAATAGAATATCGAGAATAATGTGCTTCTACTATAATCAGTTGTCGAAGACCTGTAACATATGGAACACACAATCAATGTCTATATCTAAAGATTTCATCTTTTGCTATATTGAAGGCTAAAGAGACCTGTTGCTAAGCCTTGCCCCTAAGCTGCTCGATGATGGGCTTCTCATGTTGTCATTCCTTCACCTCTACCACTAGAGATGATACGGTTGTACCCCAAATATTGACCTTTTCATCAAAATCTAACAACCTAACCCCAAGTTATCTTGCCGACGAAGCTCTTAGTTTATCTCCCACTTCTCCCCTCCCAAAATATGATAAGTTGCCCATAGATTTACGACATAGGGCATCCACTACTACATTCACTTTTCCTGGATGGTACAAGATGTCCACATCATGATCTCTCAGCAACTTAAGCAATTTGTACTAACGTATATTCAACTCTTTTCGCCTAAAAATGTATTGGAGGCTTTTATGATATGTATTTACATCAACATCATGCCATACAAGTAATGCCTCAAAATCTTTAAGGCATGAATAACTACAACCAATTCTAAATCATGGTGTGGGTTTTATTGTTCTTCTTAAGATCTATAGAAGCATAAGAAATTACCTTACCATGTGGCATCATAACTTAATCCAACCCAATGCCTGATGCATTATAATACACTACACAACCCTTTGGAAACTCTAGTAAGGTCAAAATTTGGGCACAAGTCAACCTGTCTTTCAACTCTAGAAAGCTCTGTTCAAAAGTTGTGGTACACTGAAATTTAGTTGCTTTCTAATTTAGCTTAATCAAATGTGTTGAAAGCAAAGATAATCCCTCTACAAAACTCCTGTAATTGCCTGCTAACCCTAGAAAACTATGAACTTCTATTGAGGTCGCGAGTCTAGCCCAAGTCTTCACAACCACAATCTTCTACATTTCAACGTGTATACCAACATATGATATAATGTGTCCCTAGAATGCAATAAAAGACAATACTACGAGACCATAGCATACGATATTTAACCTCAATGTACCTTAAAGAGTGCTTGGAGTTTGTCTTTATGCTCCGCCTCTGATCGTGAATATACCTGAATCTCATCAATAAACACGATCATGAACAAGTCTACAAATGTCCTGAATATGCTATTCATCAGGTCCATAAATACTTCAAGACATCCTTTAATTCGAATGACATCACAAGAAACTTAAAATGACCATATCTGGTCCTGATGGTTGTGTTCAAAATATCACTCTCCCGAACATAGACCTGATGGTACCTTGAATGTCAATAAAACTACGAGAAATATCGAGCACTCTGTAGCTTGTCAAACAAGTCATCAATCCTTGGAACTGATATTTGTTCTTTAATAGTCATGTTATTCAACTGTTGGTAATCTATACAAATGCTCAATGAACCATTTTCTTTCTCACAAACAATACAGATGACCCCATGGCTACACACTTGGCCTGATGAAGCCCTTATTTAACAAGTATTTTTTATGCTCATTCAATTCCTTTAATTTTGCTGGTGCCATTCTGTATGGGGAATTTGATATCGGTTGGACATCTAGTAATGTATCAATAGAAAAATTAATTTTCCGTTTGGGGGGAATACCAGGGCGCTCATCTGGAAAGACATTTAGAAATTCATAAACGACCATAATGGAATGTAAGGTTGGCAGTTCTAAGTCAACATCCTAAGCACTAACAATATGATGAATGTATTCTTTAGCAATCCATTTCCTCACCTGAATATAGGAAATTATATACCCTTTGGCATAATTGTATTACACTTCCCCTCTCGAACTACCTCTCCTAAAAAGTGGAATCTAAAAATATTTTCTCGACAGTCGACATTGGCATAACAAGATATTAGCCAATTTATGCCCATAATAATATCAAAGTCTAGCATCTGCAGCTATATCATGTTTCTAGAGGTCGGATGACCAACAATCTCTACTATACATCCTCGATAAACCCTTTTGGAGATAATAGAGTAACCAACTAGAGTAGATACAAAAAAAGGTCGTTGTAATGAATCTGGTACTATAGAAAACTTCCCAGCAATAAATGGAGTGATATACGATAATGTTGATTGTAGATATATCATGTAATAAAATAGAGCGAAAACAAATGGTTAATATCTTGGTCATGACATCTGGGGAAGAGTATCGACCCGTCAATGCATAAGTGCAATTCTAGCCATTGCCAGAATTAAATACTCCTGCTCTGCCTCGACCTATACTTGATGAAGACTATGTCCGTGTCTCTGCAGGATGTATTGAAAAAGATGACCATACTACTAATTCGGCCCTTGTCCTGAATCCTTTTTGTCCCTGAATGGACAATATCTCTATATACTACCCTCTTGACCATAAAAATAGGAGTCCTGATGAATCTCCTAATATGTGATCTATTATAAATATCATAGTGCAACACAACTAATCTTCACTATACTAGGCGGCAATACTATTGCAAGCATGACGCTATTAGCTTTCACCTGAACCTAACTTCTCCTAGCGATCAAACTCAGAACCTTAGGATTGTTATGGTCGTGAACTGGGTGGTCTCTTTGAACACCAATGTTGGGCCTATTCTCCTTCTGCGACTCGCTCCACCCTATATTGGTGATGTTAGAGCCTATCTATGTTTAGTGTAAAATCCTAAATATGTGAGATGTCTATGCAATTATTAAGTGTAGATATAGTGCAATCCTAGTCCTATAGCACGATTTGAGTGAAAGAAGGGTAACATTCCTGAATGATTACTATAACTTCTTGCTTATAGAATGTAGTGCATATAACATTTATAAACAAAACTTTACTTGACAAGGCTTCCAGGCTTCCTAGGATATGATGTGCTATGATACCAAATTTTTCACGCCCTAAACTCAAGGGGCTCAACTAATACCTAATATCTAAACTTAGGCCAAAGCCGACCCTACTTAACAACTTGATAATGGCGCATGACACCCACACACAATAAAAAAAAACAAGTATATCCCAGCTTAAAAATAAGCCCAGAGCCGACAAGGCCCTTGTAAAGAACTCTACAAATAAAAGTGCTACTCCCAATAGTTTATATAAAGCAATAACCAGATAGCATGCAAGCTTTTTTGGGTTGTTGAGGCCACCATAGTATTAGGGAAATCATAAACGCTACGTGAGTCATCAAATCCACCATGATCTCCATACATAAGCTAAAAACATATACATATTTAAACAATATCTCAAACAACTATTGAACATCAACCAACTAGCAAATAAGGCAAATATGGAATCTAACATGGCTAAGTAATCCAACACACTAATTTGCAAGCCTTGATGAATACAATACTTGGATGCGACAAGGTCTTGACCTACCCAAAATCCATAAAAATCAAAACAAGCAAACCTCACGAACTCTGGCAACCCCTGCACAAAATGAGTCAACCAATCAGTTAGATATGCAGCTATGCTACTCGACATGTATTTTTGGTGACTGCTCAGGACTTTGCAGGCATGAATGCAGCGCCCCACGCAAGGGACGTCAGTATAAAATAATGTATTGAGCATGTAAGGAAAAATTAAAGTAGAAATTGAAAGTATAAATACTAAATAAAAGAGGAAGGGGTGAAACAAAATTACAATACCTTATCTGCCAGCAATAATATAATACAACACACAAAAAGTAATAACCCGAGCAGTCCTGCAATTGAAGACAATAATCAGCAATCAGATAATAAAGTTTCAATGTTAATTAAATAAGTGCATGGAGGGGATGTGGATGTGATTGGTAAGGAACATCTCAATATAGACATCTCACACGTAATAATTGAGGTTCCAAGGGTGGTGCAAATGGATGATAGTCAATTGATCCAGATGTAATCCCTTAATAAAGTCTTACATGATATTATTTCTCATAATATTGATGTAGGAAACAATGGTAACAATGAGCTAGATGGTACACAAATAGCTAAAGGTTTAGTGGAGAAGGATAACACTAATGAATTGTGGGATGTTCAACTTGCGGTAGACCTATCACCAAGACTGTAGAAAAGTGCAGGAAAAGGGAAGAAACAAGTGAATGGTGATAAAACCACGCCTATCGGAGTTTAGCCTAAAAGGGTAAAAAAACTTTTAAATAGCAATGAATGCCCTTTTATGTAATATTAGATCAGTCAGATCCCAGCAAGCTTTTCAAAGAGTACAGATGTTGTATAACTATCATAAGTTCTCATTTGTGGGACTATTGGAGCCATTTTAGAATGTTAGACACATCAACATATATAAGAGGAGATTGAGGATGTCATGTGCTACTTTTAATTCAAATGGCAAAATTTGATTTTTTGCAAATAATAGGTTTGATCCTACTATTATTAAAAGCTCAAATCAACAAATTACTATTAAGCTTCAAAATCAGATAATCTCACAAAGTTTCTTTGTAATAGTGGTCTATGCTAAATGTACTGCTGAAGAAAGATTGGTATTGTGAGAAGAAATATTTCAAAGGGCATCATCAATGACTAGTCCATGGTTAGTTAGGGGTGATTTTAATGTGGTATTGAATGCTGAATAAACAATTAGAGGTTTTCTAGTACTTCATATTGAACATGAGGATTTTGATAATTGCATTTCATCCTATGATCTTACTAAAATTCAATTTACGGGAAGCCCTTTAACTTGGTGGAATGGAAGGGCTAGACATGACTTCATTTTTGAAAGATTGTATAGAATCCTATGTAATAAAGAGATACAAAAAAGGTTTACGCAGATGGAGGTGGAGAACTTAGCAAGGACAAGATCATATCATGCTCCTATGTTTCTCTCTTTCAAGACTGGAGAGACTAATCATAGGAAACCTTTTAGGTTTCTAAAATTCTGGGTGGATAATTAAATTTTTTTGGAGGTAGTTAGACATACATTGTTTGTTCATGACTCGCAAAATCCCTATTATGACTTTAAAGCAAATATCAATAGAGTCAAAGCAGCATTAACAAAATGGAGCAGAGAAACTTATGGAGACATTTTTATGCAAATTATTAGCAGGGAGGATATTGTTAATATTAAAGAGAAGATATTTTAAGATTTTCCAAATGCTGAGAATAGGGAAATGCTACAGAGAGCACATGCTGAATATAAGAAAAACTTACATTCTGAAGAGATATTTTGGCAACAAAGGGTTGGGTATGATTGGTTTGAGAGTGGAGACAAAAATACTAAATTCTTTCATAGTATTGTGAAGGGTAAGAGAAGAAATCTACAACAACAAAGAATTCAAGATTCTCGTGGTACATTGTTAGAAGAGGCAGGTGAAATAAGAGAGTGGGTTGTATGATTTTTCCTATGTTAGTTTTTACAAGAAAGGGATGCTATTGAATTTTCACTGTTGAGACATATCCCTTCCCTTATAAATGAAGTAGAAAATGAAGCTCTATGCAAACAACCTTCTTTGGAAGAAGTCAGGAGAATTGTTTTCAACCTAAATAGGGATCGTGCAAGTGAGCCAGATGGTTTAACTGGAAGATTTTACCAGTTATGTTTGGGGATTATAGGTAATGATATCCTAAGGTTGGTTCAAGATATTTTCAATGGTAATACCCTTCATAAATCCATCACTCATACTGATTTGGTCTTGTTTCCCAAGAAAGAGATTATTCAATCTTTTTGTGACTTAAGACCAATTAGTTTGAGCAATTTCATCAAAAAAATCATATCTAGGGTTGTGCCTAATAGACTTGAGGTATTACTACCTAAATTGATTTCTTATAACCAGTCTTATTTTGTTAAAGGGAGAAGTACATAGAAAATGTTTTGCTCACACAAGAGATAGTTACTGATATCAGAAAGAGGAGTAAGCATGTTAATGTGGTTATTAAGCTGGATATGTTTAAGGAATATGATCGAGTCTCTTGATTCTTTCTTATGAAAGTTTTGAGGAAGATGGGTTGTTCTGAGAGGTTTGTTGATATGATTTGGAGACTACTTGCTAATAACTGGTATTCAATATTGATAAATGGTCAACCTCATTGTTTCCCTCACTCTACTAGAGGTGTAAAACAAGGGGATCCTATATCACTTTCTCTTTTCAAATTATCCTCTGAAGTTTTGACTAGGGCTCGAAACTCTTTATTTGAGGGTGATCAATACGTAGGCTATAGCTTACCAAAATGGAGTACTAGTCTAAATCATCTTACTTATGCAGCTGACACTATTATCTTTGCATCAACTAATACATATTCCTTGAAACCTATCAACATATGCACTCAACAACTTTGAAATAAACAAGCATACAGTTAACTCATCAACAACTAGCACTTCCCAATCATAATTTCACAATTTTAAGTTTAAAACAATTAAAAATATGGACTTACTTAAAATTTACACCAAAATTCACAAGAGATGAGGAAGAATTCTTGCTTTAAAGATGGAGAATTCTTGGAATATGTGATTAATGCTTTGAATTCTTTAATTCCTTAATATAGATAAGGAAGTGTGGCTATTTAGTTTCCAAAGAGAAGTTATTAATTCAAAGAGAAAGGGAAAGAACCAGTCCCTTGGCTTTTTGGATCTTTTATTTTAAAAATTTAGGGCTTGGCTAAAAAGAGGAGGATTATCAAACCCAAAGGACTTGTAAATTAATTATTATTATTGTTAAATTATATTAATTGTAATTATTTATTTAAGTGTATTAAAAGAATTTACCTTATTAGAATGGGATAATAAAAGACGTATACTAATGGTTGGGAAAGTTTCAGGGCTGCAGCTTATTAAGAATTCATGCAAATTATCTCATTTGATGTATGTCAATCAATTATCGAATCACTGATTATAGGTTTAAATGCATGATCATGGTCTCCCAACCTCTAATCACCTATTGTAATTGGCAGCCTAACTACATCATTGAGTAGGGATAGACTCAACCAATTAAGAACCCAAAACCTAAAAGAATTAGAATTCCCCGTGAACAATAATCGGCCGCCTCACAATTTTGTGTGTCTTCAATTGGTGCCGTGTGGCAGCAAGCTAATTTCCTTGAGATTTTACATTTTGCACTATGATGCATATATAAAATATTTTTATTATATTCAATTTAATCCATTAAGTTGCTTGCTTGATTTTCTTCTTCAACCTTCCATCTTTAATTCGTTTTAGCTCCAAACTTCATCATCCTTACACCAATTTAATCCTACAAATAAAATATACTATTTAGCACAATCCATAAAATCCATGCTCAGATAAGACAATATAAATACTTCATATGAGGAAATTAATGATTAAAAATATGTATTTTTGGCCTCACATAGTGACTCACCTTAGACAGGCCGTGATATGGCTCGTGAAGAGCATCACGGTCCGTGTGGTTACCCGTGAACCTATACTAGGAGAAAAATCAGAAAAACTTACCTCAATGTTCACGGGAGGCTAAATGGTCCGTCAAAGGTTTAACGGACCGTAAACCCTTCCGTGAACATTTCCCCCACTTGACATGTGAGTAAACGACCAATTTCCAAATTTCATAGGCCGTGTAGATCTTCACGGCATGTCTATTGGCCCGTGTTGACAACTTATTTTTCCAAGTATTTCTTGCATATATTCAACACACAATGAACCTATAAAAAATTTAAAATGCAAGGAAATAAACTACTTATTACATTTATATCTTTGGTTGCCTTCCAAGTAGCGCACAATTTAACGTCGTGGTGAGACACAGGTTACTTGATTACTCAGATTCTGGGACCTCATGTACAACTTGACTCATTGTCCATTTTCCTCGAACCTTTCACCCTTTACATTTCAAGTTCAATGGATCCCAATTGAAATACTTGTGTGACTTTAAATGGTTCTGACCATTTGGACCTGATGAGTCGAGAGTTTTGACTCATTTGGGGCTTGCTATTTCATGAATTAGTGTCCTCAATGCCTACTTTGTGTTCATATTTCATGAAGCTTTATAACAAGGCAAGGACATTAAATTGTCAAAAAAAGCACAAAACATATAATAAGTGGTTAGAGTTGAGGAAAATCAAGGTTGGAGCTTGGAAAAGTCACTTAGCGATTTTCGGTTGCTAAAAGATCCAGCAAGTTTGGCTCATTAATCAAGCCAACTCGGCAAGTACAAAAAGGCACATTGCCGAATGAAATGGCGATCACGACTTATATCGCCTAAATGATCAAAATAACTAAAGAAGGAAATCAAGTCCAATCGATGAGAAAGGCTTTAAACAGTGAGTCGCCGAAGTCATTAGGCGATGTCCATCGGGTTCGCCAACTAGAAGTCAAGAATTCAAAAGCTCAACTAAAAAATTGACGATAAAGCCTGCCCATCGGCGGATCGTTGAGTCATTCGGTGAACCCAACTAATACCATCGATTTGGTCTTGAGGTGAAATTTTGGGAAATTTTTGGAAACATACAAATTGGTTTTTGCAGAGAGAGAAAAGGGACTTTTACATTATTGAATATTTTACTAGCAGAAACTTTTATTCTCTTGGAGATTTTGAGCCAAGATATTGAGATTTGAGGGTTTTAGTCTTAGTTTTTGGCATTGAGTATTGAATATTTTGGCATCCTAATGGAACATCTTTTTGGTAACTCTTACTTACTTTTTACTATGCTTCGCTAAAGCCCCTTACTGTCACGACCCAGGGGTACACCCTAGAAGTAACATGGTGTAATTGACCCCAAAGGGGTCTCATACAAGACCTTAGCACATCATAACGTAAGATAATAGAAAAGTACGGAGATTTTTAAAATCTTTATCCATACAATCAAAATATTTTATAAAAGCAAGCGGAAGTCTTTACTACACTTTTGTCTCAAACCCTCTAATACAAATTTTGAATAAAACTATTAGGAAATAGCCCATACAATAGTCTCAAAACATGGAAATAAAAGACATAAAGGAAATAGTGGTTTTGTCCTCGAAGTTATGAGGACTCACCAAGTCTTCAACTCCTTGCTCCTTAGAAACCTATCCTCAAGCATAGAACTCAATCTCCAAACCCTACATTTGATTAGAATATAGGCAAAGTATGCGTTAGTACAAAAGTACTAAATATGATAGCTAGCATAACACATAAGAGCATAACATAAGGGTTAGTCAACATAAGACATAATCCATAAGCATAAGAAATACTTCATGAAACATAAACTAAGAGCATACGAGACAATATCATAATCATAAGCAAAGTCTCCAACATAAGCATCATATAGCCATTTTTCATCCTTAGTCATTCATAGCATGAGAGAACTACTTCTCAAGTAACATCAAAGCATGCATGAGAGAACTACTTCTCAAGTTACATCAAAGCATACTTGTGCAATGCATGAATGACATCCCATAATACCATCCAAGCTAAGTATCCCTTTTTAGTCATCATAAACATAGTCTATATACATAGTCAAGACTTAGGATTTCATATCATAAGATCACTATACTCCTAAGTAACCTCAAAGCATACTTGTGCAATGCGTGAATGGCATCCCATAATACCATTCACACTAAGCATAACCTTGAAGCCACCATATTCATACTTTCCATTCATTTGGTCTCATTCTTAGCTTACTCTCATAACCAAGGGAATCTCTCAACTTTAGTCAACACTAACAAGGAAAGCAATTATAGCACAATCCTATCTAAACATACATCATATAAAAGAACTCTTTCTTGAATAGCCTCAAGTCATACTTGTGCAATGCATGAATGACATCCCATAATGCCATTCATACTAAGTACCACTTTTAGGTCCTCGTACTCATACTTCTTAGTTGGAAAATAGTCCTTCTCTTTAAACCTTAGAAAACTATGAGGTACTCCTTTAAGCACATCTTAGTTCATTATTAGGTTGAACCCTATGAGACGCTTCTTTAAGCATGTCTAAGTTCATTATTAAGATGGACCCTATGAGATATTCCCTTAAGTATGTCTAAGTCCATTAATGCGTTTGAACACTTCGAGATATTTCTTCAAGTATGTATTAGTTTATTGGATATGGAGATTGCTACTAGAAACCCTAAGTCCACTATGTGAAGGCTTCCACCTCATGAGACCAAACTTTGGGAAAACCCACACTCTACTACGTAAGAGTCCCCCTTTAACTTGGATAGTCCTCACATCACTAGGTGTGGTTCTCCTTTCAACTTGGAGCCCGGACCCTACCTTGTGTGACACTCTATCTCATTGTCAATATCCATTTGGGGCCAAGCATACACCCCAAGATTAACTATTAATCCTTGCTTAACATTCATTTCTTATGGAAGAATGTCCTTGACAATCTATCCATGTTCAAGTGATCTTATCACTTATACATTCAAGCATTAATAAGGTAGGTTAGGTGAGTATATGCATTTCACCACAATTCTACCTATTAGACTTTTATTCATCACATTAACTTTACACTCAAAGCCCAAGTTATTCAACATTCATGACTACAAGACTTACTCTCAAAGCTTTAGTTCTTATAATCATTATACATACCTATATTTCAAGGTATCCTAATCACATTCTTCATTATCAAGTGATTCTAGTCATAATTCATCATAAAGGTTCAACTTGAAGCTTTACTAGTCATGATCCATCATACATACTAAAATATAGGTCAATTCATGTTTACATGTTTCTATTCTTGAACAATCACTACTCATAACATCAAATTTAGAAGATCACCTTTGAATCCTCAATTTGACCTTTCATGACATAAATCCACATTACTCAAATTGATCAATTAGACTAGGGTTAACCATGGAAAACTTATAATATCATCATAATATCATGAATCAATACTAAAACAATCATAAACAAGTATTATCCACTCAATTGGAATCATACTCAACTCTACCCACAACATAGGAAGAAACCCTAGCAAGAATTGGGTTTGTTCTTCAGAATTGGGGGAAATCTAGGGGGCTCTATGGATGGAAGAATCCATAGATGAATAATATAACATACCTTCTTGAAGATTCACTACGAATTTGGGGAGAAAAGATTGATTGACCAACCCTAGCTTTACCTTTCTTCTTCTTTTTCCTCGGAATTCTACAGAGAGTTTATTTGGGGGAAAGTTGGTTATGGATTTGGGTCTTAGGGTTTATGAGGTGTAGGAGGTGGTTAATGGCTTAAAAATTCTTATATATGTCTATTAAAACAATATAAAATGACCCCACATCAAATTAACTAAAAAGGAAATTACCTAAAAATCCTTACACTTAGCCGATTGAGATAGCCTACAGGCATGACCCACGACCAAGCCCTACCGATCGTGGGTGGGTCTACGGGGCGTGCTGCAGGTCCATGGTTCATAGTCTGCAGCTGCTCACCTTGTTCCTTGACCCACGACACCCAACCACAGGGTGTGGGTCCACCTACGTGGCATAGGTGCCATCCGTAGGTGGCCCCTTTTGGGCAGTTTCTTAGGGGCTGGTTTGGGTCCTCCTCAAGGACCCTTGGTTGGTCCTTGGTGAGTCGTACCTTGACTTCCTAACCCTAAAACCCTCATTCTAAGTTTGGGAATTCATTTTTACGAGTTTAACCCTCATATCAAACTCTAGAACCCTAACACAAGGCTCTTGAACTCTCTAGTTTAGCTAACTAGTTTCCGGGGTGTTACAATATCGCCCCCTTGGGATCATTCATCCTCGAATGACAAATTCTAAACACTTCATAAAGGAAACGAATCTAGACTAGCAGTCCATCATGCATGCAACTCATCTAAATGCACATGAACAAAAATGTCAATCCCAAACTAAACATACTCAATGCACTATAACATGAGGCAAAACAATGCATATAAGTCATTTCTATCAAGACCTAAACTTTTTCATGAGCATGCATATAAGGAAATCATGGCAACACATAACACACAATAACTTTACTAGATAGACACACCATCTCCCCCTTGGGAGTAAGCCTATGCAAACTCTTCTAACATCATTCATACTAAAGGCAACTTCAAGGTCTAACATAATAAGTCACAAAAGACCAAACAATACCGGAATTTTAATAAAGAATGAAACACATACCGGTAGCCACATTAGGAGGTCACTCTTGATCATTCTTAGCCTGGAGGACATAGAACCTATTCTTCTTTTGAGTACTCTCATCCAGACCAATAGAAGCAACTTGCTTATCCTCCCTTCCCTTAGCTTTAAGAACCGGGCAATCTCTCATTTTGTGCCCACTCTTTCCACACCCATAACAACCATCCATGCCGGATAGACATTTACCATAATGGCTCCTTCCACACTTGGAGCTAGTAGACTTAGGTAATGGAGACTCACTACCATTCTCTTGGTCAAACCTAGGGGTGTTGGAAGAATCTTGACCGGAATACCTTTGTTTAGACTTAGGCCTACCTTGTCCATCAGACTTAGCTTTAGAAAAGATGCCCTCATTAGTCCTAGCCCTCTTCATCTCTCTATTATTTATCCTAAGTTTTGACTCTTCCATTTGTTGGGCATACACCATAAGCCTAGAGAGATCCATGTCATGATGGAGCATTGCCGTACGACATTCTTCTTCAACCAATTTGGAGACACCTGTCAAAAACCTACTCATCCTATCTCTCGAATTCGCCACCATAGATGGTCCATACTTGGATAATCCATAATATATTCTAAAATATAGCTCAATTCATGTTTACATGCTTCTATTCTTGAAAAATTACTACTCATAACATCAATTCTAGAAGATCACCTTTGAATCCTCAATTTCACCTTTCATGGCATAAACCCACATAACTCAAATTCATCAATTAGACTAGGGTTAACCATGGAAAACTTGTAATATCATCATAATATCATGAATCAATAATAAATCAATCATAAACAAGTATTATCCACTCAATTGGAATCATACTTAACTCTACCCACAACATAGGAAGAAACCCTAGCTAGAATCGGGTTTGTTCTTCACAATTCGGGGAAATCTAGGGGGCTCTATGGATGGAAGAATCCATAGATAAATAAGCTAACATACCTTATTGTAGATTCACCACGAATTTGGGAAGAAAAGCTTGACTGATCAACCCTAGCTTCACCTTTCTTCTTCTTCTTCCTTGGAATTCTAGAGAAAGTTTATTTGGGGGAAAGTTGCTTATGGATTTGGGGTCTTGGGGTTTATGAGGTTTAGAAGGTGGTTAATGGCTTAAAAAGTCATATATAGGTCAATTAAAACAATATAAAATGACCCCACATGAAATTAAGTAAAAAGGAAATTACCTAGTAATCCTTACACTTGTCTGAATTGAGACAGCCTACAGGCATGACCCATGAACAAGCACCACGGACCATGGGTGGGTCTACGGGGTGTGATGCAAGTCTATGTTTCATGGTCTGCAGCTCCTCACCTTGGCCCTTGACCCACGACACCCAACCACGGGGCGTGGGTCCACCTACTGGGCGTAGGTGTCATCCGTAGGTGGCCCCTTTTGGGCAGTTTCGTAGGGGCTGGTTTGGGTCCTCCTCAAGGACCCTTCGTTGGTCCCTGGGGAGTTGTACCTTGATTGCCTAACCCTAATAACCTCATTCTAAGTTCAGGAAGTCATTTTTACGAGTTTATCCCTCATATCAAACTCTAGAACCCTAACACAAGGCTCTAGAACTCTCTAGTTTAGCTTACTAGTTTCCGGGGTGTTACAACCCCCTAGATGTAACAAGGCACATAGAACCCCGAAAGGCACCATGTAAGCCACTTAGAATATCATAACATAAGAATATTACAATAAAGAGTAAAAACACATTTCAATTCCAAATTTTTCATAAGGGAAAGTGGAAGTCTAGACTTGTCTCAATACAGCCATCTATTACAATACTTGAATCAAATAAAGTCACAATCCTTACAACATAATCCAAAAAAGGAAATACAAGAAAGGGACTACAAATGAAACATCCGTCCTTGAATCATGAGGACTCACCACAAGCTAGGAGAATAGTTGAACCAAAAGACGACCGCCTTAAGAACCGGACCCTACACTCGAGAAAAGTATAGGGAAATATGGGTTAGTACAAAAATGCACTAAGTATGATAGTCATGCATCAAAACCTTGAAAAAATGCAAAAATAGACATTTTAATTGAATGCATGCAATTTACAAAGTTAAAGCATCATTTTGAAGATAATGGAGAAACACAAGTCAGAAGCATATTCCACATATAGATCATCATAACATAATGGAAACATACCATAAGTACCCTTAAAGCATACTTGTGCAATGCATGAACAACATCCCATAATCTCACCCATGCTAAGTAAAGCTTCTTGAGTAGCCATAGTTCATAATTCATATTCTTGTTCATACTATCATAGTAGGGATAAGCCTTAACCGACATAGACCATCTGAGCTTAACATGGAATCCAGTGTTTACCCCACACCGAAAAAGGGTTGTCCTACTTTCCTAAGGTAGAACCATACTCTTAGCTTAGGTGGATCCCCTAGCTAAAGACCTATGAGGGCACATAGTTTATGGGATAAGGGGATTGCTACTAGAAAACCCAGCCTCTACTAACATGAGGGTTTCCATCGCAAGAGATTACTTCTAGAAACATGGCCTCTACTATCGTGAGGGCTTCCATCTCATATCAATATCCACTCGGTGCTAAGCATTAATTCCCATGGAGTTCATATTAAGTCTTGACTTAAGTTCATACTTATGGAAGAATGTCTTGACACTCAATCCAACATAATTCATAAGATAGCTCCTAGATTCAATAGGTGAAAATAGCCTTTCAACCTTAGAATCATCATATTGTGAGAAAACCTTTCGCTTCATATCATATTCATACATAGGTGTGTGAATGAGAATAATCTTTCAATAACACACAACAAGATTATACTCATAATCACTTTACTCTCAAAGTGTTCTTTAAGCATATTCATAAATCTCATAATCATGCATTATTCTCATACTTTTCCCCTTCAAGGACCATAGATCATATTCAATCAAAACATATAGAATTACTACATTAGACATGGATATAATCATAATTCAAGTAACCCAATCAGTACATGCATAATCTCATAACATTCTTCTATAATCAACAAACCCACATCACAAGATCATAATTGAGGAATATGGGAGTTTCATCGGTTCTTGGGGGATTAAACATAAAAACCATAGTAAATCAACAATTTTTACATAATATATCATAAATCAATCATTATAAATGTTTTTGAAGGGAACCCATGAGATTGTAGTCAAACCCTAACTTTTGGGGAATTGCTAGTTTTGAAATTGAATTTGGAAGGACTCCATCGATGAAGACAATCCATGGATGAAGGACTATTATATCTTAGCAATGGAATCCAAGGAATTTGAGTAGAAACCTAGATTCTTAAACCCTAGCTCCAACTTCCTTCTTCTTCTTCTTCTTCTTCTTCCTTGAAGTTCTAGAAAGAGAATTTTTTGAGGGGAGATGAACTTTGGGAAATATTTGGGTGTTTGAGAAATATGACTTAGTTTAGGTGAATTTGACTTAAAATGACTTATATAGGTGTATAAAACTAAGGAAAAATGACCTCACTGAATACTAACTTAAAAAGGAACTTCCCAAAATAACCCTCATTTTAGGTGGGCTACTAGGGGCCATGCCCCTCTTAAGGTAAGTCCACTCCGGTTCTCACGAGCCATCTAGGCCTTCATGAGCCATGAAGTGGCTCGTGTGGAGGAGGCCATTTTGGGCAGCTTTAAAGGGCTCACTACCTCACCACAATGGAGCGTGGTGGCCACCACGAGCCGTGAAGGCTAGCGTGGAGGTGGGCAGTGCCCTAGCAAGCTAGGGTAGTCTTGGCCCCTTGCATTGGCCCTTGCCCATTTCCCTAGGCTCTAACCTTTCTTCCTTGACGTTAACCTTTACGTTTAGCTCTAGATTAGCCTAAAAACTTTTGGGGGTGTTACAATATCTCCCCCTCGGAAACATACATCCTCGAATGACAATTTAGACACCTTACGGAAGTAAAGACTCAAGACTAGCATCCAATCATGCATGAAACATCAAAATAATGCACGATTCAAAGGAGGAAACATCAACTCCATCTCAAACATAATCAGTGCATCACAAGGGAGTAAGAATTACATCTAACAACCCATTATGCAAGAAACTTCAACATATCTCATAATCATATGAGGAACTACTTTCTCCAACTAAAAGTATGCTCAACACAATATCGTGGAGCCAATATGCAATTACTCTAATAAGTATACTAAAGTATGTTCATCAACTCATCTCATAAAGTCAAATATGCAACTCATACTAAATGCACAACAACATGAGGAACACATAAATCATGAAAACTCATTTTCTTGCTAAACATGAATTTCTCAAGAACATGCAAAACATAAAGAAATCATGAAAGAACACATAGAACACACATGACTCCCAAAACACTAAAACTCAAGAGGAACTACTTACCTAAAGCTTGAATAGGAGTTAAAGAAAAGAGAGGAGGGTATCGGGACTTCATATCAGCCTCGGCCTCCCAAGTAGCACCCTCAACTAAATGATATCTCCATAAAACCTTCACGTAAGCTATTTCCTTGTTTCTTAACCTTTTAACTTCCCGGTCTAGGATTTCTACTGTAACTTCCTCATATGAAAGACTCTCATCAACCCCCAACCCTTCTAAGGGGATAATATGTCGGATCTCCAATACACTTCTTAAGCATGGATACATGAAATACTGGATGTACCGGAGCCAACTCATTTGGCAAATCTAACTCATAGGCAACTTTCCCAACACGTTTCAAAATTTGGTGTGGGCCCACATACCGGGGACAAAGTTTTCCCTTCTTGCCAAATCTCATCACACCTTACATAGGTGAGATTTTTGGATACACCCAATCATTAACCTCAAATTCTAGATCAATTCTTCTAACATCGGCATAAGACTTTTGCCGACTTTGGGCCATTCTCAACCTCTCTCTAATGAATCAGACTTTCTCAATGGCCTGATAAACTAACTCGGGACAAAATATAGCATTTCACCTACTTCAAACCAACCAACCAGAGACCTACATCTCCTATCATACAAAGCTTCACAGGGAGCCATACATATACTTGAGTGATAGCTATTATTGTAGGCAAACTCTATTAATGGTAAGTGGTCATGCCAATTACCCTTGAAGTCTATAACACATGCCCTTAACATATCTTCCAATGTTTGAATGGTACGCTCCCCTTTCCTATCGGTTTAGGGATGAAAAGTTGTGCTAAGCTTAACTTTAGTGCCAAGACCTTTTTGGAATGACTTCTAAAAGTGTGAAGTGAATTGAGTACCCCGATCCAAAATAATAGATAAAGGAACCCCGTGCAGCTTCACTATCTCTCTTATATACAACTTGGCATAGTCTTCCACCGAAAAAGAAAACTTGACGGGAATGAAGTGGGCTAATTTTGTCATCTGATCTATAATGACCCAAATAGAATCATGTTGCCTTCGGGTGCGAGGAAAACCCACAATAAAATCCATATTAGAAATGTTTTTGAAGGGAACCCATGAGATTGAAGTGAAACCCTAACTTTTGGGAAATTGCTAATTTTGAAATTGAATTGGGAGGGACTCCGTGGATGAAGACAATCCATGGATGAAGGACTACCATACCTTAGCAATGGAATCCAAGAAATTTGAGTATAAACCTAGCTTCTTAAGCTCTAGCTCCAACTTCGTTCTTCTTCTTCTTCTTCTTTCTTGAAGTTCTAGAGAGAGAATTTTTGGAGAGGAGATGAACTTTGGGAAATATTTGGGTGTTTGAGAAATTTGACTTAGTTTAGGTGAATTTGACTTAAAATTTACTTATATAGGTGTATAAAAAAAAAGCAAAATGACCTCACTTAATACAAACTTAAAAAGGAACTTCCCAAAATAACCCTCATTTTTGGTGGGCTGCCAGGGGCCACACCCCTCTTTACGAGCCATCAAGGGAACCACGGCCCATGAAGGTGCCCGTGGTCCCTTAAGCAGTAGCCATGCTACACATCCCTAAAAAAAACCCTCCCCCAAGACTTTAAGGCAAGTCCACGGCCACTTCCACGAGCCATCTAGTCCTTCACGAGCCGTGAAGTGGCTCATGTTGGAGGAGGCCATTTTGGGCAACCTTGAGGGGCTCACTACCTCACCACCACGGGGCGTGGTGGCCACCACAAGCTGTGAAGGCTGGCATGGAGGTGGGCAGTGCCCCATCAAGCTAGGGAAGCCTTGGCCCCTTGCCTTGGCCCTTGCCCATTTCCTTAGGCTCTAATCCTTCTTCCTTGACGTTAACCTTTACGTTTAGCTCTAACTTAGCCTAAAAACTTTCTGGGGTTTTACACTTACTCTAGGGGTGTGATTATGTAATCGAATACACAAATTAACTTGTGGGTATTGTAAATTGCTAGATTTAATGTTGTTCTGAATTGGGTTCAATTATTTACTCATGTTTTCATTTTTGAATTGAAGTTGCAAATTCAGTTCTTGCTTTAGCTCTTTATGCTTACTTGTGAAAGATGCTTAGGGTGGAGTATATAACTGATAGTTGTATTGACTCTTGTCTTTACAGCCCAGCTTGATAAAGTGAATTAAATTAAGGATTTGGGTTTATTCACATAGTTAAGCTTGTTGAGGTTTGGAAGAACTTGCTTGAAAATAATAGTTGACTGAAAAATGGTTGGTATAGTTACAATGCTTCCTACCCATTGAGATTCAACGACTTAAAGCAATTAGTCAACACTCATTAAGAGAAATTAGTATTCGATTTCACATACACTCCTAAGGTCTTCTCTCTACTTGTTCAAAACCCCATGTTAATTGTTATCATTAAAAATAGGTTACTAAATCCTCTTAATATTGATAATCAAAATTTATTGATTTACATTATATTACGTTTTGTTTATTTCCATTCTACAAAAAGTGTGAACACTTTCATACTTCATAGTTGAATTCTTTTCAATACCATTCCTCATGGGATCTACCCCAACTCATCGTTGGGTTTATACTTGTTAACGACTACCTGCTCTTTGAATCATAAGAGGTGTAGTTGAGCATTATAAAAAATGGAGCTGCTACCGGGGAGTGGTGTTTTGAATTCTTTTGTTGAAGTATTTTTGTGAACTAATTTGGTTGTAGTAGAACTCTCCTATTAGTTTTCTTGTTGTTTGTTCTCAATAAGTGAATAAATGAGTGTGAATGGGATCAATGTTTCTAGACAACTTGGGAAGAATGAGGAATGGTATTGAAAAGAATTCAACTACGATTTATGAAAGTGTTCACACTTCTTATAGAATGGAAATAAATCAAACGTAACATAATATAAATTAATATATTTCGATTATCAATATTAAGAGGATTTATTAACCTATTGTTAATGAAGACAATTAACGTATGGTTTTGAACAAGTAGAAAGAAGACCTTAGGAGTGTATGTGAAATCGAATACTAATTTTGCTTAATTGGTGTTGACTAATTTCTTTAAGTCATTGAATCTCAGTGGGTAGGAAGGATTGTAACTATAACAACCATTTTTTAGTTAACTATTATGTTTCAAGCAAGTGATTTCAAACCTCAACAAGCTTAACAATGCGAAGCAACACAAATCCTTAATTTAACCCACTTTATCAAGCTGGGTTGTAAAGAAAAGAGTCAATACAACTATTAGTTATATACTCCACCCTAAGCATCTTTCACAAGAAAACATAAAGAGCTAAATCTAGAACTAAATTTGCAACCTCAATTCACAAATGAAAACATGAGTAAATACCTGAACACATTTCAAAACAACATTAAATCTAGCAATTAATAATACCCACAAGCTAATTTGTGTATTCGATTACATAGTCACACCCCTAAGATAAGGGGATTTAGCCAAGCATAGTAAAAAGTAAGTAAGAGTTACCAAAAAGATGTTCCATCAGGATGCCAAAATATTCAATACTCAATGCCAAAAACTAAGACTAAAACCCTCAAATCTCAATATCATGGCTCAAAATCTCCAAGAGAATAAAATTTTATGCTAGTAAAATATTCAATAATGTAAAGGTCCCTTTTATCTCTCTCCAAAAACCAATTTGTATGTTTCCAATAATTTCCCAAAATTTCACCTCAAAACCAAATCGGTGGTATTAGTTAAGTTCGCCGAATGACTTGGCAATCCGCCGATAGGCAGGCCTTATCGCCAATTTTCTGCTTCAGCTTTTAAATTATTGACTTCTCAGTTGGTGAAACCGATGGACATCACGTAATGACTTCAGCGACTCGCTGTTTGAAGTCTCTCATCGATTGGACTTGATTTCCTTCTCTAGTTATTTTGATCATTTAGGCGATATAAATTGTGATCACCATTTCATTCGGCGATGCGCCTTTTTGCACTTGAGTTTGCCAAGTTGTCTTGATTAATAAGCCAAACTTGCTGGATCTTTTAGAGACCTAAAAATTCACTCGCAGAGTGACTTTTGCGAGCTCCGGCCTTGATTTTCCTCAACTCTAACCATTTATTATATTTTTTCTATTTTTATCACAATATAATGTCCTTGCCTTGTTCTGAATCCTTCATGACTGCACATAAACAATTTAACATCAGTTATGAACACAAAGTAGGCATTGAGGACACTAATTCAAGAAATAACAAGCTCTAAATGAGTCAAAACTCTCTACTCATCAGGTCCAAATGGTTAGAACCATTTAAATGCACACAAGTATTTCAGTCGAGAGCCATTGAACTTGAAATGTAAAGGGTGAAAGGTTCAAGGCAGATGGACAACGAGTCAAATTGTGCTTGGGGTCCCAGAATCTGAGTAATCAAGTAACTTGTGTCGCACGACGACGTTATTGTGTGCTACTTGTAAAGCAACCAAAGGTGTAATTGTAATAAGTAATTTATTTCCTTGCATTTTTATTTTTTATAGCTTCATTATGTGTTGAATGTATGTAGGAAAAACTTGGGAAAATAAGTTGTCACCACTGGCCAATACACATGCCGTGAAGATCTACACGGCCTGTGAAGTGTGTCGAAATTGGTCGTTTACTCACAAGTCAAATGGGGGAAATGTTCATGGAAGGGTTTATGGCCCGTTAAACATTTGATGGACTGTTTAGCCTCCCGTGAACATTTAGGTAAGTTTTTCTAATTTTTCTCTTAGTATAGGTTCAGGGGTAACAACATGCACCGTGATGCTCTTCACTAGCCATATCACGGCCTGCCGAAGGTGAGTCATGATATGAGGCCAAAATACATATTTTTATTCATTAATTGCCTCATATGTAGTATTTATATTTGTCCTATTTGAGCATGGATTTTATGGATTGTATTAAATAGTATATTTTATTTTTAGGATTAAATTGGTGCAAGGATGAAGAAGTTTGGAGATAAAACGAATTAAAGATGGAAGTTTTTCAAGGAAATCAAGCAAACCACTTAATAGATTGAATTGAATATAGTAAAAATATTTTATATATGCATCAAAGTGCAAAATGGAAATTCTCAAGGAGATCAGCTTGCTGCCACGTGGCACCAATTGAAGACACGCAAAATTGTGAGGCACCCAATTACTGTTCACGAGGAATTCTAATTCTTTTAGGTTTTGAGTTTTTAATTTGTTTTGGACTCTATTATTTTATTTAGGGTTTCCTACATTTATAAATAGTCCATAAAAATAATTATTAAGGGGGAGACGGGGGATCATACTTAGTAAGGACAAGTAATCAATACGTTTGAGGGTTCTTTTCTTCTTTTTCTTTTCTTCAAGATTAGTAGCTATAAACCCTTGTTCTAGTGTTGCGACTACGAGATGATTGTATTTTATTGATTTTGATGGACAGATTTTGATTATCTTAGGAATCTCTCTTTTGTTCTTGCTTTAGTATTTCTTGACTGGCTACCATTAAAATAAATGTATTGTCCAAATTGAACTCGAGAGAGGAATAAGAGGATAGAAGGTGGGGCAAAAGAAGCATGCTCTTCTCTAGGTTTAGGGTTGATTTGTATCTAGGATAGGGATATACCTAGTAACCTTTGTTTGGTTAATAGATAGGATGAAAACATAATGCTCAGTAATTGGTTCAATTTATCCCTGCTCATGCCAATTACCGTAGGCGATTAGAGGTCGGGAGACCATGATCATACATTTAACCCTGTAATCAGTGATTCGATAAGTGATTGACATCCATAAAATGAGGTAATTTGCATGAATTCTTAGTAAGCTATAGCCCTCAGATTCGGGAAAGGGCAAAATATCGATTTTTCAAAAGAATCTGGTCCCATCCGACGGAAGCCAGCCACGGCTCGTGGACTGAGCCACGGACCGTAGGATTGATCCATTGATTGGCCACCCAGTAAAGTTTATACGACCTGGAACCACGACCTGGACTAATGGACCGTCGTTGGGTGTACGATTAGTGGATGAGGTTGATGAGTAGGGTAATTCAACTCATGAGTTTTAGTGTCCTCGTTGTCTATTTTATGCTCTAAACTGATGTTTAAATGTTAATTTCCAGCAATGAAGGAAAAGAGCAAGGCAAGGACATTATCAGGCAAAAAGGAGTGAAAAAGTTGAAAAGGCTGAAGAATTGAGAGATTGGTGATCGCCAAAGCAACTCGGCTACTCGCCGAGTGGCTCTTCAACTCACCAAAAGTTCCAGCAGGCCAACCCTTGTACAAAGACAACTCAGTGATTGAAATGGTGAATCGGTGAACTAATGACTAGATTGGCTAAGGACATTCTGATCGGCTAGAGTTACAGAATGACTAGTAAAAAGGAAAGTCAAAAGGCAAGAAGAAGGAGCACTTGGCGCAGCGCCGAACAGGTCGGCGAGCCCGACCTCAATCACCTAAAGTTACAGCAAAGAGAGGGTGAAAAGTCAAGCCAAGAAAGCGATGGAAGGAAAACTCGACGCATCGCTGACCTGGTCGGCAATTCCCGACATATTTCATCGACTGGTCCTAAAACTAAAAATATGGAAGACTATAAATGTGATTTTAAAAAAGTGAGTTTGGAGTTGTGAAGTTTTTAGGCGAACGTTTTGAGTGCTTGAGAGTTCATACATTGGGTTTTTGATCCCTAACACTGTTCTTAAAGTTTTCGACTAGAGATTTAGGGTTTTATTGTTTTGGAAGTCAATACAAGCACTTGGAAGACTTGTAGATTGTTACCCAAGCTAATAGAAAACATAGTTGGTAACTATTTGTTGCTCTTAACTATGTGTAGCTAAAACCCCCATTCTTGGGGGTGTGATTATGTAATTGAATGCTTTTATTAGCTTATGGGTGTTAGTATTTACTAATTTAACTGTTGATTTGAAGTGGGTTCAATTAGTAGTTGAATTTTAATTGATGAATTGTAGTTGCAAATGCAATTCTAACTTAGTATTTAAGCTTGCTTGAGAAAGAGGTTTTAGAGTTAAAACTATTAGTTGATGAATGTAGTGATTGGGTTATTGTGGACTTAGCTTGAGAAAGTAGGTCTAAATTCAATTTTACCAATCTAGCTTGAAAGAGTAGATTAATTGAGGTTATTGTGGACTTAGCTTGAGAGAACTCGCTTGATTCGTGATAGTTAATTGAGAAATGGCTATTACACCTAAAGTCTAGCCTACCCACTAAGGTTCAACAACTTTTAGTAAATATTAATCACCCATATAGCGAAATTGGTCTTCAATCGATCACACTCTCAAGGATCCCTCTCTACTGATTACCCCCGTCTGTTCGTAGTTGTTAATTGTTCACTCTAACCCCCCCCCCCCAATTGACATTAATTGTCAAACCCCTACCAATTAGTTTAATTTCTTTGAAAATGTCTACTTCTATAATCGATTAGAACACTCCTTTAACTTCGTATTTCAATTCTTTACTGTATCACTCCCTGTAGGATCGACCCTAAGTCCTCGTTGGGTTTATACTTGATTGTGACCGCCTACACTTAAAATTGGATGAAGTGTAATTGAGCGTTATAAAAAATGGCGCCGCTACCGGGGAGTGGTGTTTAGAATTCTTTTAGTGAAGATTAGTCGTGAACTGATTGTGTTGTAGTTGAATCAACTTATTTTTGTGTTTGTTGGGCTGCTCTTGAACAGGTGAAGAGATGAGTTAACAAGAACAATGTTAGGCAACTTGGGCACAATGATGACATGAGTAACTTGAATGACGTCAACGAAGATCAGCTTGGATGTGGGGGTGCTATTCGATTGCCTCCGATTGTGGGCAATGCTGTGTTTCATGTGACTAGCACTATGTTGCAGTTGTTGAAAATGAAGGGTCTATTTGGAGGTCTAGCTACGGAGGATCCTGATGACGATATCCGAAACTTTGTTTATATGTGTGGGTAATTTACTTTCAAGAACATCACTCAGGAGTCAGTCCGACTTCATTTGTTTCCTTTTTCTCTAATGGGGGAGGCAACGAAGTGGTTGGCTAATTTACCAAGGGATTCGATCACTTCTTGGGAAGAGCTAACTGATGCGTTTTATGTAAGGTTTTTCCCTTCATCAAAGATAGTGACTTTGAGAGATAATATTCAGAACTTTAAATAAGTGCATGGTGAACCAATTCGTGAGACATGGCTGAGGTTTCAGAAGTTGCTGCTCCTATGTCCAACTAATGGACTCCCGAACAGTGTGTTACTACAATATTTCTACCGTAGTCTAGATTCAGTCAACAAGGGTGTGGCTGACTAGCTTGTTCGAGGAGGAATCATGCAACAACCATTTGAAATAGCATCTACTCTTCTTGATGAGATGAAAAAAAATCAACCGTGCTTGGTACACTAAAGAGGACCAAGTGTCTCCTTTGAACTTCTGGGTGACAAAGGAACAAATTGAAAAGGACCAAGAACAGGATGAAAACATGAGCTAGTTGATGTCCCAGATGGAATTGTTAAGAAAACGGATTTTAGAGAGTGTTTATGAAAACAAAGAGGTAAAAAGAGTGTCAAGACTCGAGGTGGGTCCTTACCCAAGCTTTTTAAAGTCGGGTGGGAATCAAGGTTGGAACACACTTATTGAGGATGGACGGAGAAGTTAGAATCGAGACAGGGCCGACCAAAATGACTTTGGGGGAGAGAGCACAATAATGATGCTTGGTACATGGAAATGGGTGACAGCCCAAGATCTAGGGTTAGTTCGGGAAGCCTTCGAGTGTATGATTCGTTTATCACACATTCTAGATAAGGTTGAAGGATCCGATGACATGCTTAAGAAAATGAAGGCTGATTTCTCATCGTTGAATTATAAAGTAAATTCTCACTCGGAGTCTATCAAGCAACTTGAATGTAAAATGAGTCAGCTTTCAGCACAGTTAGAGTTCAAGCCGCTAGAGAAGATCGCAAATGATATGATGGTGAATTCAGCGATTGATCATGATAAATGCTTGGCGGTGTTGACCCGAAGGGGGAAAGTAGCAGGTGGTGATGTGAAAGTGAATGGTGAAGCAAACATTAGTAAAGAAGGAGATGATTCCATTCGTGTAGAGGGATCCGACCAAGCACTGGAGCATGACACATCCAAGGAGGTTGAGGAAACTCTATTCATCACCGAGGAATTGCCAACATCTAAGGAATGGGTTGCTTCTTCTTCAAATTCGGCTAAACCTTTTCCCAAAGTCAACCCACCATTTCCTCAAAGACTCAAGAAGTAAGATGAAGATGCAAAGTTCCAAAAATTTCTATCGGTGTTCAAGACTCTATCTATAAATCTTCCTTTAGTGGAGGCGTTGTTGGAAATGTCGGACTATGCAAAGTTCATGAAAGAATTAGTCACCAAGAAGAGGAGTATGAATTTGGAAATGGTTAAGGTATCTCATAATTGTAGTCTCATCATGACAAGCAATGTGGTTATCAAGAAAGCTGATACGGGGGCATTCACCACTCCATGTACTATTGAGATGCTTCAATTTGCCAAAGCGTTGTGTGATGTGGGGCATGTATCAACTTGATGTCGTATGCTTTTTACAAACAACTTGGGTTTGGCGAACCTGAATCCACAACCATGCTGCTGCTCATGGTTGATCGATCTATCAAGTGTCCCATTGGCATACTTTATGATATTTTGGTAAAAGTGGATAGATTTATTTTTTCAGCAAACTTTGTTATTTTGGATTGTGAGATTGACACTAAGGTACCTATTATATTGGGTAGGCCATTTTTGGCTACCAGAAGGACCCTTGTGGATGTAGAAAGTGGGGAATTGAAATTTCAGGTAAATGATGAGGAGGTTACTTTCAACGTGTGCAAATCGATGAAGCAACTATTGAAGCGGTGGCCAGACTAAGTGAGGTGTTTTCTGTGGGGGAAGCTCTCGCTGCCGTCCTTTCAAATTATGATGAGGAGAAGATTCATGATTATGATGACGTTGTGGTTTCTCTATCGGGGTTGGGGCCTTACTCTAAGAATCCATTGAAACTCGACATTGATCTTAAAAATCGAGAATACCCTCCTGCTAAACCATCCATCAAAGAACGACCAAAGCTTGAGTTGAAAGAGCTTCCATCCCACCTTCGGGAAAGTGTTTTTGGGGGCTAATAACACCTTGCCCGTTATCATTGTTGCAGACTTGCTTGAGTGGAAAATTAAATTACTTGTTGATGTGTTTAAACGATACACCAAAGCTATTGGATGGACAATTGTTGATATTGTGGGGATTCCCCTGGAATTTGCACTGATAAAATCCAATTGGATAGTGAATGTAAACCAAGCATTGTGCATCAAAGGAGGCTAAACCCACCAATGAAAGAAGTGGTGAAGAAAGAAATCATCAAGTGGCTTGATGCAGGTGTGGTATACCCCATTACAGATAGCAAATTGTTAAGTCCCATACAATGTGTGCCAAAGAAAGAAGGAATTATGGTAGTTCCAAATGAAAAAGGGGAACTTGTACCTTTAAGACCAGTCACCGAATGACGTGTATGCATGGTGTCATGACCTAGGGGTACACCCTAGAAATAACATGGCATACAAGACTCTGAAAGGCCTCATATAAGCCACTTAGCTTCATAACATAAGATAATAGAAATGAGCGGAAATTAAAAACATTTTCAACAACATCAAAGTCTTTTATAAAGGAAGCAGAAGTCTAATACACTTTGTCTCAAACTAACTAAAATATGAATATCTTCGGGACACAACCCATACAATAATTAAAAACATAAAATGAAAGAACATAAGAGAAATGGTGGTTATCTCCTCTAATGCTATGAGGACTCACCAATCTTCGATCCTTGCTTCTACTAAGATCCTAGCCACGGGGATGAGAGTCGATATCGCCGGACCCTACATTTGGATAAGAAATGTAGGAAAGAGTATGCGTTATTACAAACATGTACTAGATATGATAGCTAGCATAAACATCAACATAGACATAAGAGATAACAACATAAGTCATAAGCATAATCAATGCACATAAATCGTCATAACATGGCAACATAGGAGGAGCACTTCTTGAAGTGACCTCAACTTATCCTTAATAAAGACTTGGGTCATCCTCCTCTAGTCATACAGATCAAGGAAGGCAACTCAAGCAACAATCCAAGCCAATCATTCATCATACTAGAAATCTCATATTAAAACATACTTACGATACTTCCTTGAAGTAACCTTATTTCATCATAACTATGCTACTTTGATTAGGGACTTGCCCCTCTTTAGCTATTTCTACTATCCATAGAAGGAATATCATCTTACCAATCCAAGCTAATACATTATCCATGAATGGTTACTATTTACCAATTCAGGGCTACCAAGGAAAAGCACCTCATTATGCCAGTCCAAGCTTTTCAAGGAAGGGTACTATTGCTCAATTCAAGCTATACATGAGTTCTACTAACTCAAGCTATCATGAGTTGGTCTTGTCTTACAAATCAAGCTTTTCAAGGAAGGGTACTATTTCTCAATCCAAGCTACCATGAATTGGTATGGCCTTACCAATGGAAGCTACCATGCAAGCATCTCATCATGCTAGTTCAAGCTATCCAAGTAAGGGTACTATTTCGTAATCCAAGCTACCATGAATTGGTATCGTTCTACCAAGACAAGCTACCATGCAAAAGACCCTATTAAGCGTAGTCCAAGCTAACCATTGGAAGGGTACTATTGCTCAATCCAAGGCTATCCATGAGATCTGCTAACTCAATCTATCCATGAGATGGTCCTTTCTTACCAATTCAAGCTATCATGAAGGAGATCTCTTATCACTACTTCAAGCTACCATGGAATGCATCTCATTATGCTAATCCAAGCTAAGTCTTATCTATCATAGTTCATAACTCTTTGATTCATTTTAGGTGAGCAAGCCTTTCAACCTAGAATCATTCTATGTGAGAAAACCTTTCACATTTATACATTCCTAGAAGAGATCATGTGGGTAAATCCTTCCACAACAATTCTATGTAATAATCGACATTCATCACATGAGCTTTACTCTCAAAGCCCTACTAATCATAGTTCATCATATTAGTTTTACTCTCAAAGCCCTAATAATCATAATTCATAACTATATGTTTTACTCTCAAAGCAATCTATAATGTACCATATCAATCCTATTTGAATACATCCAACTTATCAATTTCCCCTTTCATGGAGTAAAACCGTCATATATCAAATTCATATTAGAATCATGGGTTAGGCATGGGTACATGTAAATTCATAGTAAAATCATTGAATCTACTCAATTCAAACATAAACAATCATAATCAACTCATTTGGATCAACATTCATCAATACCCACAACATTAGAAGAAACCCTAACTCAATTTAGGAATTTCTACTTCTTAATTAGGGAATCTTAAGGGGCTCCATGGATAAAAGGATTCCATGGATGAAAAGCTATCATACCTTGATTACAAAGCCCACAAATACTTGAGGAATGGAGACTTGATCTTGATCCTAGCTCCGACTCTTTCTTCTTCTTCAAGTTCTAGAGAGAGAAATATTTGAGAGAAGAACTTTGAGATTTCTTTTGGGGTTTTGGAAATAATGACTTGAATGGTGAGTTCAAAGGGTTAAAATCACTTATATAAGTGTACTATGCTTGGATAAAACGACCTAGCTTTATTCTAATTAAAAACGGAAAAGACCATTTAACCCTCAACTTGGCAGTACACTGTCTCCTTCACAGAGGGCTCCACGAGCCGTGGTGCCTACCACGACCGTGGTCCCTCTCGTCGTCACCAACTAGTGGCTAGGCAGTGACTCCCCTAACCCCTAAAAATGAACTTACCTTCATGACTCCTCCCATGGTCCGGTCGGTCTTCACGAGCCGTGAAGTGGCTCGTGGTGAGGAAGCTTACTTGGGGCAGCTTGGTGAAGCTACTGCCTGACCACCACGATCCCTGGTGGCCACCACAACCCGTAAAGGCTCTCGTGGGAAGGTGGGAAGTGCATAGAGAATGTTGGGCTGCCCTAGCCCTGTCCTTTGGCTCTTGCCCTCTTCCTTGGCAGTTGCCCTCACACACTTAGCCCTAGTTTAGTCTACTAGATTCCGGGGTGTTACATTATCTCCCCCTTGGGAACATTCTTCCTCGAATGGCATTCTAGGCATCTCTTAATGGAAATGACTCAAGACTAGCAGCCCATAACGCATGAAACTGATCTAAATGCACACAACCAAGGAGGAAACATCAACTCCAAACTAAACCTACTCAATTCATCTCAATGGATGATAGGAACTATATCTAGCAACTCACTATGCATGAAATTCAACATTTACTCATCTTCAAGGAGGAACTATTATCTCGAAGCTAAAAGCACGCTCAACACAATCTCATGGAGCCTATATGCAATTTATTCTCAAAGCATACTTTCAAGGAGGAATCTCTCAACTTGAACCTAAGGAATGTTCATCCATTCATCTCCTGAAGTCTATAGGCAACTCATACTCAATGCACTACAACATGTGGAAAATCAATTATATAAACTCATTTTCTTTCAAAACACAAGTTTTTCATGAACAGGCATGACATAAGAAAATCATAGGGACATCTAAGACACACATGACTTCAAATAAAGAGTAAACCATGAGGAATTCACTACTTCATGCTAGGGTAAAAGGAAAAAGATGGGATTATTGGGACATCATATTGGCCTCGGCCTCCCAAGTTGTATGCTCAAATAAAAGATTCATTCACAAAACTTTCACGGAAGCTACTTCGTTGATTCTCAATTTCTTAACTTGTCGGTCTAACATCTCTACCAGAACTTCCTCATAAAAGAACTTTCATCTATTCCTAAACCTTCTAAGGAAACTATGGATTTCGAATCTCCAACACACTTTCTCAATCATACAGACTTGGAAAACCGGATGCACCGATGCCAACTCCTTGGGCAAAGCTAACTCATAAGCAACCTTACCTACACGTCTCAAGATTTTATATGGTCTTACGAAATGGGGACTAAGCTTCCCTTTCTTACCAAACCTCATTACACCTTTCTTGGGTGAGAATTTCATGTAAACCCCAAATCACTAACATTAGGACTCACAACGACATTTTTATCTAATGTAACACCTCGTAAAAACCTAGTAAGACCAAGCTAAGGCTTGACTAAATCTAGTAGGTTGAACTAGATCCTCACATGTTAGTTAATAGTTGGAAACTTGTTTAAATGATGAAAAATAGCTTCTGAAGTTAGTTTGAGGAGATTGGAGGTCAAACGTCAAGAAAAGACTATAACGTCTGAAAACTAGTCATTTGAACTAGTGAGTTGAAGGGGGTCTTGTCGTTGAAGTTTAGAGTGTTGTTTGAGAGAGAAAACTTGTAAAACTGACTCTCATACTTAGATGGACATGTTTAGGGGTTAAACGTCCAGGTACGAATCCCCAAAGACCACTCGAGGGATCCTTGAGGAGGACCATAAAACAGTCACCCAAAGCTGCCTTGACAGCATGGTCTGTTTCTTTTGGTGGTGATCTATGGAGGTAAACCACTCCCCCTAGACCATACCACGGTCCGTACTTCATGAGTCCATACTTAGTTTCTCCTTTGGTCTACAACATTTAGAGCCACAGTCCCAAACAACAGAAACCAACCACGGCCAGTAGATTGGTCTACGGTCCGTGGAAGGCTGTATATAAGTTGGGCTGTGTCTAGGCAGTTTTGTTTTGAGTTAGGGGTTAGTTAATTGATAAGTTAATTAAGTGGGGGTTAAGGGAGGTCGGTTAGGTGGTTAATTAATGACCTATATAAACTTATAAGTCCCTAAACTAATCCATTAATTCACCACAAGTCAAGACCCCAAATCAAAACTTAAATCTAGGGCTGGCAGGGGGACCGGGTCGGCCCGCCCCGGCCCGCGACCGGCTCGAGAACCGGCTTGCCGGACCCGGACCCCTACATTTTCGCGGGTTGGGAGGGGTTCGGGATAGGGGACCGGTTAGGGGTCGGTTCACCCTTTGGGCCCGGTTGACCCGGCTCAGTCCCGGCCCGGATGAACCGGCCGGTTCGCGAGATCCCCTAATATATTTTTTTTTTGAATTATTCACCTTTTTTTCCCTTCCCCAACACCCCCTACCACCCCTACTTTTAATACTTTAATTTAAACCCTCAAGTTATCATAAATACACTTTAACCCACTTTTAATATTATAAATACCCCTCTATCCCTTATTATTTCTTACAAAATCATCTATTCTCTCATCTATTTTTTATATCCTCTCAATCTTAAGTCTCAATTTTTTATTCTATTTAAGTCTCATATTATATCATAATACATATATTTCAATTCTAAATTTTCATATTATATCATAATATATATAATTCTCATATTTGCTATCAAGTATTGGAGTTCCAAATTACAAGTTACAACAAACTACAAGTTTCAAGAATGGGTTATAACGTCTGCTATTAACGCAGACGTTTGGTACATTCGTTTCATAATATTTATATTTTATTTTTCGTCATTAATTTTTGTGTTATTATTATTATTATATTACACTTTACATATAATTAAATATGAGTTCTAACAAAAAAGATACCGGTAAAGGAAAAGAGAAAGAACCATGTGTCATTAGTAAATTATTTAATTTTAATAAAAAAAGTAGTAAGGAAAAAAATAAGAGTAAATGTGGTGGTACTTCTTCTAAATCAATGTCTAGAGTTAGATTTAATACAAATGATTCTACTTATGTTGATGATACTTCTTATGA